>VZRX01022397.1:109073-165549 GCA_013398075.1 Notiomystis cincta | reverse complement strand
AAGTAATTTTAGTAATTCCTTATTATGCCAAAATAGTTAAAATACATTCAAAAGAAGTAAACTATTTTAGCAATTTCTGAATGGAGACAGTTTGAAAATCTTCAGCCTTTTGTAGATATCAAGTGGTGTCTGCATGTCCAGAAAGCAAAATTATGGGCGTGATCTTTATCAGCTCATGTTGCAAAGGAGACCAGAAGAAGAAATTAATACGAAAAGAAAATGTCATTTATAAGTTTCTATGTTTCTAAATTAGAAACTGACATTAAAAAAAAAAAAAAAAACCAAAACAATAATTTTGGTTCATTCAGTTTTTGCTGAACAAAATAGAAGTTTTGCTGCTAACCAAAGTCAGTCTCAAATTTGACACTCACATGCAAGCTGTTCTTCAAAACAGAGCATTGGCCAAATATATGCAATAGGTAGTCTAATACGAATTTTTAATATCAGAGAAAGTATTTTTCTGTGTGTTCATACACTTGAAAGGATGTTTCAGACTTTTTGTGTATATATCAAGAGCAGAAATGCCACGATAATGGCACTTTATCATTTCAATTTGACTCCTACCAGGGCCACATTTGCTGTTGGCTCACAGAAGTGTCAATGTCAGTGCAGCTGTACCAGCTGACTTTTCAGCTATTCATCTTTAAATTTCTGTCAATGTTTACCTGTAACAATATGCTCAGAAAAGTGAAAGCTCTGGGAGGTTCCACTTCCAATTATGGCAGAGACAAGCATGGGTTTAAACCACAGCTGACAGATACATTCTTTGCATGCAAGTTTATTGATAAAGATTAGGTTGTGTACAGGAGGATGCACATTTTTAATGTGAGCTCAGCAAAACACATTATAGTAGCTGGGCACAGCTGTCTGAAATTAATAGTTCATCATTGTGATTTAACTAGAGAATAACAACAATATCAGTTCCTTCTGCAGAATGGCATTAGTTCATGGCAGCATATTGATTTGTAGGACTTTTATATAACTCTCCAAGCTTGAAAGATTTAGTATCTCTGACCTCTTCCTGTGGTTCATCATGGTTTCAGCATTCATTTCTTGTATCATCAGCCTTAAGTATATTGTAGGTAATAAAATGTATCTTTAGGCTCATGATAAATGAGAGCAGGTAGAACTAGAGTTGTGGGATGTCAGCTTCTGGGCTAACTATCCATGTCACAGTTTCCTGTGACCATTGCAGGGGACTGGACTCACTGAGATACTGCCTCCCATTCCTGTGTTCCTGCCAGAATTCTCTAGGCCTTTCAGCAAAATATTCCAGGAGATTTGATGATATTTACTAAAACTTAATGAAAGCTTTTGTCCCTTGCAAACAATGCCTGCAGCTGCCACAAATGAGTGGTTTAGGCAACCTCAAGAGTAACAATCAAAGGTATTACCAAAAGCAGGTTTTAATGCAAATTGTGAAAGCATGACTTAAAAGAATTTGATGGCAAGGTTCACTCTATTACTACAGAGATGAAGCATACAGGGAAAGTAGAATTAGAATCAATTTTGCATGATTTACACATGGGCCAGGGGTAAGGATGCAAGTGGTAAGGGTAAGGGTGCATGGGGGTAAGGGAGATTTCCCTGTTGAGTCTTGAGTTATGGAGTGGAGCCCCTTGCTTTCTAAACTTCTGATGGAACCTAAGTGCAACTCAATCCAAACTTCATCAATGGCATATCTAAAGGATTTAATAGGGAAATCCTGCTGTTAGGTCACAAGATTCAGAATGGACTCCCTTGCTTTCTAAATTCCTGATGCAGCCTAGGTGTGGCTGAGTCCAGTCTTAGCCTCAGATCTGGGCAATGGTTTATGTCTGAAGGATTTAGCAACACTCAATAACTGACTAATTTAGTATTTACAAAGTGATTCAGTAGGATTAACCTTAATCAAAATAGTAACTCAGTTATGTGTAGGGTGTTTAAATCAATTCACACATGCACACACAGACACAAAGATGTGTGTGTGCATGTGTGTGGATATATTTATACATGTGCACAAAGGTAGTTATTAAAAGTTCCACTGTTTCACTGGAGTGTCAGTGAATTACTCACATTGAATATCTCAGCATTTCTCAGTGGGAGAGGCTTGAGTGTCAAGACCTGGGGGATGTCAGTCCAGGAGACTCACCAGCTTTTGGTGACAGTCCTCTGAGTAGTGCAACTTGACAGTCTGCAAGGTCTGAGTGGCATCCCACTCTGAGGGACATGCTGGTACAGCCTGCTGTGGTCTGGTAGAACTCAAAGGGCCTCACTTAGGACCACTGGTTATAGGGTTACAAGATGATTGGGTTTTTTTTCATTAGTCCATTTCCATCCTGACTATAACCTAAGTTGATAATTATTGGAATTATTCAAAAGCCCAGTTTCAGTGGGGTTATTATTCAGCTGGGTAATGTTCCAAGGCTATTAGGGGATGACTGATTATTTCTCATTCCCCTCCTTGGTCAGACAACAGGTGTCCCTGATATGAACAGTGCCACTCCGCCTTAGCCATGCAAGAGTTCCTGGTGTGGTCAAGGGACATTTCACTGCACAACTCATCACAAAAGCCAAGGCCTAAGGAGAACTATTGAAACTGTAGAACAGGCTTGAGGAGGTAGAGCAGACCCCAGGAGGGGTATGGAGTGCACCACCACAGAAGCCCTGTACTGAGACTGCAGAGGACTGCCATCCTTTTGGGTCCTTCTCTTACAGAAAGTCTGGCATTTCTAACTCTCTATATTATGTAATTTTACTGGCACAATATAGCAGCAGGAATAAACATTTAGTAGGTAATATAAAACTTGGACAACAAAGTCCTGTCTCTGCAGAATCAATGGAAAAATCTTAACCTTATCAATGGGGTTACTTGGTGTGTTTATACTGGCTGCAGATTATGATGGCTGTCTTGAGGTGAGCTAACCTGCATGTTCAGAGGACTAGGCTGAGCATGTTAAAGGAAAGCTTCATAGGGCCTGATGTATTCATGGTCCAGGTACTCTCTGAACCACCCCATGTGAAGACAGCATCATGCCATACTCTGCAGAAAACGCTTACAGTGACCACTCACTGGCTGCAGTGAGACAAGTCTCAGCTCAGAGCTCTGCTAGAGGACACAGAGCAACCTGGTCTAAAGAGTATTAGGAAGTAATTTTCCATGAAGACAGTAATTTTCCATCCACTATTGACCCTTGTTAGCAAAGAGCTGATCAAGTGGAATACGGGGCCAAATTGTTCCCGTGTGTCTAATGAAGGGGGCTGTGCCCTGGGGCCCTGGTTCATGTCCAAGAGATCTTACATTCATAGATTTATTGAATAATAGAATGGTTTGGCTTGGTAAGGACCTTTAAAGATCGCTTAGTCCAACACTCCTGCTAGGGGCAGGGACACCCTTCAATATATCAGGTTGCTCAAAGCCCCATTTTGAACACTTCCAGGGATGGGGCTTCCACAGCTTCACTGGGCAACCTGTTCCAGTGTCTCAGCAGCCTCAACATAAGAAATTTTCCCTTATATTTCATCTAAACCTATCCTTTTTCAGTTTAAAACCATTACCCCTTGTCCTGTGGCTATCAGCACTGGTAATAATTGTCTTTTTTACAAGTCCCCTTTATATACTGAAAGACTACAACAAGGTCTCCCTGCAGTCTTCTCTTTTCCAGGCTGAACAACTTCATTTATTCCAGCAGAGCCATTTGGCCTTGTGTTGCTTGATATCCACCCTTCCTGACACCGTGTATATAGTTGTGGCAGTTGCTAAGCATGTGAAGGATGAGGAAATGCTAAAATAGCAATGGTTTTCAAACAATAGAAATTAAATAAAAAATAGTGGTGCTTATAGCATAGTATGGAACTACTTGCTATTTTTATCCTGATCGTGCTTTTGTACTGCTGCTCCTTGTACATGCATTTGTACATCACCCAGTTTCACAGTTATATTAAAAAAAGATGAAGAACAACAGACACATGTAAAGAGATTCAGAGTTACAGATTGCAGATCTAACAAACCCTTCAGATCTGCAGTGCGGTAATTTGTACTGTATTATGGCACACTGGGTTTCAAAGCAATTCATACTCATTAGCAGAGAAAGTTAAATGTTTGTTTCAGCCTGATTATGAAGAAAATGTGTAATTTCAGCACCTAGTAGGTATATTACCTGCCTTTGTTAGATTATCATGTTTAACACTCTGTTTGTACTAATCCTTTTCAGGTTTTATCAAAATAGAAATCACAGCCATCATTTTCATTCTTTCCCTTGTAAACTGGATGTTATGAAAAGACAGTGTAGAAATTCTGGGGGGTAACACCTGATCTGATACATCCTTGTTAAGGTACCTGAAACTTTATTGTTCAGGATTTTGGCTAAATACATGAATAAATACCAATTAAGTTACTAATTCCTCTAACACCAGGGAAGGCATAACTGTCAGTAACTCCGGAGTAATGACGTTGTCAGGACTTCCCTGTTCCCACTTTGTTACAAATCTATTCACATTACTGCTGAAAGTGATGTATTTTAAAATAACATACTTTAAACAACATAAACCAGCCGTTGCCACCTCTCCCCACCCCTCAACAGAATCCCATTCTGCCAGTTAAAGTTCTGTCCCAGGAGAGTCTGGTGACAGTGCCAGCATTGACAATCGTCCTGGTTCTCATGCAGCAAAAGGCCTTCTAATGGCTTAGAAAAGTGTCAGCATATTAGCTTCCCATTTTCAGGAGGTATTTTACCAAGTCAATATTGGGGCTGCTTTGAAATTGATCTTTTTAAAAATCACAACAGAATAAATCACTTTACACAAATGCCAAGAAAGCACATGAGTCTGAGCCTGCTGTAAAACTAAAATCTGAAATTTTAGCTAAAATTAATTAAGCAGTCACCTCTTCCTTTTTCCTCTTGCTCTCAAGAAAAATAAGTTAAAAACTAAAAAAGTAGCAAACTAGCATGACCTTTAAAACTAGAGAGGTTTAGTGCTTGTATTCCATAATGAAAGGTTCAGGGTAACTGAGCAGGAATTAGCTATGTAACAGACAGCACTCTGGCTAGAATGGAAATAGAGTAGAAATACTTAAAAGAAATTAGGGTATTCTTTCCCAGTAGAGCAGCTAGGACTGCATTTTACCACACAACATGTCCTTGGAGTTCTAGGTTTAGTGTTGAATGGAAATTCCTCTCAATTAGGGATCTTTATCCAGATACGACGTGCAGCGTATACGGAGTTTGTCCCTGTTGGAAAGGGGAACAAGGAGAAGCTGTCTGAGGGTGCATCAGAGGCACATGAGGGAGAACATTCAGGAGCCATTCCAAGCAGGTGTCCTGCTCCCAGAACTGTTCTCATTTCCTCTCTTGCTCTAAAAGTGACTCCTTTCCACACAGTATGGGCACTGACCCTCTCCCCTTCATGGGGTCATATGGCTGACTCGGAGCATAGAGGAAGAGAAAGGAGAATGTGTGAAGCCCTTGTTTACCCTGCTTACACAAGTCTGACATCAACATGTTTTCCTCTGGATCTTAAAAAAGGGTCTTGGTAACTCAGACCTGGTTCTGAGTCACTGGGAAATGGCCTCTTGGCACTCTGCATTGAATTTTCCCAGAGTAATTGAGAGTTCCTGAGGACCCTCCAGTGGCACACCTGTAACACGTTCTCCTGTAACCAATCAAACTAAATTTATCTGAAGAATCTCAGTCTGTGCAATTTTTTAAAAGTCTTGTAAATGTCCTTTTTTTTTCAGAAATGAGAAGAAATATATAAGCAGATACTGGAAAGAAGTGAAAGTTGGAGACTTTGTGCAGCTTCGCTGTAATGAAATCATACCTGCTGACATATTGCTGCTCTCCTCAAGTGATCCTGATGGGCTGTGCCACATAGAAACAGCCAACCTGGATGGTGAAACTAACTTAAAACAAAGACAGGTGGTGCGGAAGTTCTTAGAGCTGGTAAGTCTCCATTCCTAACTCTCATTTATGGTAAGAATTTCTTTCATGTCAGTAGCTGGTTACCAATACACTCTACACCAGCTAAATCTGCTTGATCTAATAGTGCTAATGAACTACTGCTATGGTTGTCATTAGAATGCTAGCACTTGCCAACAGCTGACCTCATCACAGTATCAGAAATTTTACCATCATTTTTCCCTGAATCTGAATAGGAATTATTTAGGGCAATTGTGTGTGGTTGGAAAATGTTGGAGGATTTTAATGGCTTCTATTGTAGCTTAATTCTTGAAAACACATTTTTACTGCCCAAGGAGAAGATACTTAAATATAAACATGTACATTTCCTGCCTGCAAACCAGATCAGTTTCAATTTGGAATCTGCCTCAAACTCTGTTGCAGAATATCCCTCTAGCACTTGGAGCATTAAAGCTTGTAAGATTTAAAGGGACAGCACACATTTGTTCTGGAGGTATCTGTGCTCAAAAACTGTTTTACTGCTCTCACTGTGCTTATCTCTCCCCAACAGCACTATTTTGAAACAAAACATAATCCAGATCAGTTACTGTCAGCAGAATTAGAGGAAATTACCTGAAGTTTTACTTGCTTTAATGATCTTATTGAAATAGTATTTATTTGTATGCCCTCCTCTCCCATCCCTCTTGCCAGTTAACTCCAGTTTCCTGTATTTGTCAGGAAAAAAATTTTTTTTAAGAACTCAACTACATCAGTTCTCCTAGTAGCACTTCTAATTTGAGGGATTTTGCAAACAATGGGAGCTGTTGCCCTTACCACTGTCATCAAAGGTAACTACAGATTCCTGTGGTTGTACTGAGATAGATGAGCATTAATGAAGTTATTATCCAACCAGCAGGATAAAAGTCAATGTGCCTTCCAAATAATTCTTTATGGTAGGTAGACCCTTTCTCTAAATAGCTTGTAAAAACATGAGATAAAGACTTGTTTAATGATCAGTGATTTCCACACAGAATTCAGACATGGTGTGGCATCTACCACCAAGGCAAGAAGCTTAATCAGCTACAGGCCAAATGTTTCAAAAACTCTTATTGTTTCAAAGTTAATTGAATTGCTGCTCACAACTCCCATCCTGTTCCTGCTGAGAGGAAATCTCTCCCAGTGGATAGAGCTTCAGGGAGGTGCTCAGATGATGTATCACAGTTTTCTGCCAACACAGACTTCTTATGTGACTTCAGGTACATTATGTAGGAGAAAAACTCTAGATTTCATTTAGGTGACTGAATACAGACATGTTTTTGCATTTGTGGGTACAGTTGTAAGCTAAGGGCACATTCCAGCTCTGTCTCAAAGGGAAGGCACCAGGTCCTCCACTCATCCACAGCAGATGGTTGGATTTCTGCATTCTGAGACCACTGGACGCACATCAGTAAGTGTTGGTAAACATGGTGAAAGGAATTGATGTGTACAACTAAAAATTATCAGAAAACTGGTTTTCAAGACCTTTACTGCCCAAAGGAGTACCTTATACTCTTTTGGGATCCTCATCTTCCTGGCAGCAGAGTAGTGATTCAGCATTCCTGGAAGCTGTCAAGCTGAGAGAACACCTGCCAACCCTACAGACTGCCCTGCTCCTGTGAACTGTGGCACCTAGATGTGTGCCTGAGCCAGCAGTTGTGGAGTCACTTCTCTGTCTTCAACCAGAGATCACATACATGCATTAACACAGCAGAAAAATCAGGAGGGAGTACCTCAGCAACATTATGTTTGGCATACTCAATGAGGTTTAAATTGCTGATCCAAACCAGGCAGCTAAAGACTTCAGCTCTGGGGTTTGTATAGTTTGGCAAGACCTGTAACCTTTAGACTGTTGTGTGGAAGTGAGTGGCATTGCCATTTCTTCCTCAAACAGGTTAAAGATTATCAAAAACTGAATTGGGCCCCATTGAGGAAGAAGGCTGAGGAAACAGTTCCTGCCTAGGGAAGCACAGCTAGCTCTATGTGCCAAGCACATCACAGTGTATGTGGCATGGCTAGCTCAGCATACCCTGCTTTACTAAGGAAACTAGTTATCATGTAGATACTTGCAGTCAGCTTTGTAGACACCTAGCACACTTAGGATTTCCAGCCCATCCTCCTTCCATATCTTAGTTCTCTGTACTATAAGATGATTAAGGAAGTGTGCTCAGAAAAATGTGGATAAATATTTTTTTAAAATAAATTTCAGATCACAAGGTGCCATGCTACAATAGCAGTGAGGTCTATAGAAAATTGTCAGGGGTTAAACTGAGGTCAGTCACAAAAAGCACATTCATTCCAATGAAAACAGGACTGGTCCTCAAGGAGTCAAGTATTGAAAGAGAGCTTGTAAGAAAACCACATGTGATTACCTCCCCTCTCTTAAAATAGCTGAGAAAGCAGGAAATACCCAAGCCTGGGTTCCTACGTCAACTAAGTTGTAGGCAAAGTGCACACTTGCAAGTATGAAGTCTTCAGCAGCTGCAGCATCACAGAACCTCTCTGTAACAGCACCCCAGAAGGTATCCAGCAGAATACTTGCCATCCTCATTAAAATCCTGGCCAAAACCTCTCTAAGCATACTGTTAATTCATGCAGCAGCATTAGCTTTCACACTCCATACTATTAGGGAGGGGCTTGTACTGATTCTTGAAGGTATTGCCTTGCTGAAAGACACTCAGCAGTGGGATAGAGGGAGGTGCTTGGAAAATGTTGGATGAATAGTAGGACCACAGCCAAGTAGCACAGAAGAGCAAGGTAATGCCTGTCTGTTGGACTGAAGTTCAGTTCCTACCTGGATATGTCTTAAGTTGTCACAACTGGAGAGAATTTATTATTAGATCTCATAAAATAGTTTGAATGACCAAAATTTCCTTGCACCTAGTGCTAACCCTCCTTTTGCCAACTTTCAGAGAAGCTTATTCCCAGATCTGTTATAAGATCTGCATCCCAACCTGTTCATGCATTGGCTGAGAATGCTTTTACATTTTTGTATTAAGACTGTGCTCAGGAGAACAACTCTCAGTTATGTTTATAGCTTTTTGGTTCTGTGTCATTCTGCAGCCCTGTTCTTCAAGCAGGAAAACAAACAAATAAATTATGTAGTCCTGACCCTCTGTTTCCCACACTGCTAAACACTATCCCCACCTCCCTTACAGAATGACGTGCCTTGTCATGTGGCTTATCACAGGACAAGAAAGAGATTTTTTGGAAGCTTCTTTTCAAAGTATCAGCTGTTGATAGCTGTCTTTGAATAATGTCTCTGTATCAATATCTCATGTATTTAAAAGAAACTTTTACAAAGGTTGGTTTGTCTGTGTTTCGTATATATGCTAACTGATAACTTTGGAGCACATGCCTGTGAAGCAGGTCAATGAAGGATAGCTATTTCTATACCTGTCACTCAGCTGGGCATGGGAATGCAGTGGGGGTGGCAGTAGAACTGTTGTTTTAAGCTACTGCTATGCTTTCTTGATGCTGTTCCTGCCCTGTGCGCGCCCACACAATTTACAGCCCTGCGGGGCTGTGCCGAGCTCTCAGAGAGAGCCTGCTTGCCAGTTTGGGGTCACTGAAATGCTGTGTGCACTGGGCACTCCTCTTGCAGCCACTGCATTTCCTCCAAAGGCCAGGAGGCCCAGCACTGTTATGTAGGGTACGACTGTCCTCTGGAAAGGCCACTGTTCCAGCATCCAGCATCTGCTGAAGGATCTTTGTGTGTTTCTTTTCAGCAGTAACAGCATAGAAGGTCCATAGTCTCAGAAAGGAGAAGGCCTGACAGTCTCCCTCTTCCAAACCTTCCAAAAGGTAGCATTCTGATAGCTTTTTAGCCTGACTCTTCTAGAAGTAATAAGAAATTATAGAAGCTTTTCTGTATCCTCTGGTGTTTTTGCAGGCATTATTTTACTCTGAACATACGCTCAGAAGGTCCAGGATCAACATTTGTGGACTTGGATTGTATCTCCCCACTTGTGAATTCCAGGAAACTCTTTTCCTTTATAGTGCAAGTGACCATAAATACTGCTTATTTTAGTGCTGCTTTGAATTGTCTGAGTAATTTATGGTAGACTGGGAACATACTGCTTGTTAGCTTTGCATGTTTGTTAACAAACGCAATCTGTCTGACATAAACCTGTATTTTGTGTATGTGATTCTGCACCTTATTGATGCACAAGCCATGAGAAGAGTCACTGACATATTCCTCTGGCTTCCGAGTCTGAAGACACCAGTTTGAATTATACTTTGTTGTTGAAGACACAAAACAGTCAAGAAAAAAGAAAATCACTCAGCGAGTAGATTAGAAAAAAAAAAAGGAAAAAAGAAAACAGGAGATTTTATAAAGGCCTTGACATTTTTTCCTCTGAGGCTTTAAACACTGTGTTCTTGTTATTCTGCTACTACAGCAACAGGATGTGTTAGAAATGTTTAAAATAGCCAGAAACATACTTGTGCATGCTATGCCTTTAAAACGAACAGGATAGTGGACTGTCTTCACCCTGAAATACAGATCAGGTCCATGTGTGCAGCATGACTCACTGGCAAGTGCAGCTAGGAGAAATCACTGTGCTAAACCCCACAGTGTTAGCTGTGACCAGTACATATCTCTTGGAGGAAAAAACCCAACAAAGCAACAAAATCCCAACTCTTTGTAGGTATTCTACCCATTTCCTTCTAATTTCAAACCTCCCCTCACTGCTGCCGAGTCACAGCAGCCATTTCTGGTGCACTGGATTTAACAGGAGACACAGTAGGCAGGAGGAATCAATGTGTTTTCTGTGCTACTCTGCAAGCTGCCGTGCCACCACACCCTCCGCAGTTGCTTATGGAATGTTTTCCATCCATCTGAGACGTCATGTCAGCCGCTCTTCAGAGAGTGGATAAGCAGATACAGCTCGGGCTGAGAGAGCTCAAAACTCCCTTTCAGATTTCACAAACTTGATTTAGGATATTTTGATAGTATGAATCTAGACTCATGAAAAACATTTACATTTCCTTGCTCCACTGTTTTTACTCAGTATGCCTTTTAACAAAATCCACAAAGACTCACTGTGGATTCTGGAGCAGCTTATGGTTTATTAACCACTGCCCCTGTCCTGGATGTTTATGTGGAAAGCTTCAGTTCAGCTGAAAGCTAAGCTAAATGTAGCGGCTGCCATCCCCTGTGAGAAGGTGCATGTATCCCTGTGGAGGCGGGTGGGGGTAGGAGATGCATTTTTTTTTCCTTCTCATTTTCTCCTAAGAGTAGAACTTTGTGCAAAACAAACTTATTACTGCCGTGATTAAAAAGGTTTAGATAAGCCTTGCAGATTACTTTGTGACTGCTTATTTACTTCGTCTGAAAAGCACATCTGAATTTGGTGTCTGCCTGTTTGGGAGGTTCATTTGCATGCAGACTAGCACCAAAATAACTGCTGAATCTGATTTCCTCACAAGTCAGTTTGTGAACCCTTCTGGAATATGTATAAATGCAGAGCCTATGCTTACTGCAGGCATATTTTTTCATCAGTCCCAGCCTGGAAGTTGGGCTGAATGGAGAAATCCAGCTTTCCTTCCAGCCCTTTCTGGTCCTGCACTATACTGGAAATATATTGGGTACAGCTGGACTTAGAGAAACAGTCCCGCTGCACCCTGTTCCAAGCATTAAGCCATTTATACCATTTCTTTTTTTCCCTGTGAATCCCAGGCAGAAGCTGGCCCAGAAGAGAAGACTGTTTTCTAGAAGGGCTGCACTGTAAGCCTGACTTGGTGGCTCCAGGCTGCTCTGTGAATGAGGTACTTTGGCAAGGGCAACTCATGCTAATTGCATGTAAACAACTCATAGGGCAGCCTTGGTATCTCAGTGTAGATGTTGCTTTTGCATTTGGTTTTTACTCACTCATAGAAAATATTTTTAAAGAAGAGAGAAAATAAAGCAATTTTCAAATTGCTTTAAAACTGAGCTTCCTTGTGCAGCAATCTGCATTATATAAACGAGCCCAGTTTGAGAGAACAGCTGAAGTTAAACCAGATCAGCTTCTAGGCAGACTAGTTTTCAACTTACCTTCTTATCTCAAAGAGTCTGAATGGGTCTTTAAAAGCAAAACAAGAGAGGTATAGCTATATTCTCCCTGTTGCTTCTTGTCTTACTGGTACCCTCAGGCAATCATCCACCTGCAATTAGTGGGAATAGTACACTATTATAATCAAGTAGATAGGAATTAATCAGCATACTCAGAGTTGTTTGACTCAGTGTTGTTTTGACTGAGTACTTTAATAGGGTAGAATCAGGCACAATAACAGTGACTGCCTCTCTGGCATCTTTTAGGGATTATCCCTTGTGCCTTTCTTTTTTGCAGTATTTTGAGAAGGTTCAGAAGGTGATGAAGATTGGCTTGCAAATTCCAGATATGCACACGTTAAAACATCAGATAAGTGGTCTGTCTCATAGTGCCAAAATTAATTTTCCTAAAAGAAAAGAAAGTTTAAAAAATGAACCAAACAAGCAAAAGTAAACAATGTTTTTTGCTATGCACTACCTGAATATCAAATTTAAACCTATTGCTTTTTAGTTTTACAGTTTAGCTGAAGATTTTAGAGAAAAAAGTCCTGTAGAAGTACTTGTGTTTGTCAGTGCAACATGCAAGCATGTCACACCCTGAGAAGGACTTTTGTCTGAGAAAATGCCTTGAACATTCAGTAGGTTTCTTTGATAGGGGTGAATCGTCATGAAAATCTCTACCCCTATATTGTTGTATCTTTTATTGGATAGTATCTTGTTCAGAGATGACTTGTGTGGAAACTGTGGACATGTCTAGTTAAAGAGGAAGCAACTACTGTCTCTCTAACAGAGAAACAAACATAACAGATGCGTGCAGAAGGACCTGGTGCAGAGGCAAACTCTGTCTGAGCTAAACGTGCTCAAGGAAGGCTGAGAACAGTTTTTCACTCCGCACCTAACCATGGCACTTAGTCAGAAGTCTCACACTGACAGGCATGAGGAAATAAAAAAAGCTCAAGAATGATGGTTCACTTCCTCCTTGGTCAGCTTTGGGCACAGTTATCATCTCCTCCTAGTTTCCATTGCACAGGTGTCCAAGCCACAAGTTTGAGTTTTGGGAGAGCTTCATTAGAGAGACAAAGAATTTGAATAACCGTAAGAGAAAATTTTGGATATAGTAATCTAAGCAATAGTGGGGAGGGGAAGAGCAGAGGAAGAGTCCAGTTCTGAAGAGTGCTGAATACTTGACTTTTGCCATTAACATTGGTTGCTTGCTTTTGTGTTTAAATAGAGGTTAAATTGGTGAATATCAAGTTTGAGTGTCATGGCTGTGAAGGACCTTTCATCCCTAGGGTAACCCTTCCAGCTCTGGTGGAACAGTATGTAAGGAAATGTATTATCCTAGTGGCTTGTGCTGCATCAAACCTCTGGAGAGGCAGGAAATTTCATTCTCTGTATCAATAACCCAGGATTTATCCATTTTGCTGTTTCTCTGAAAAAGTATTAGAAAACAAAAGAGCATTTCAAGTCCATAGAGAAAATAAAATGCTATACTGCTTTCCTATTATAGAAAAGTAAACATTTACATTTAAGGCAAGTTAAGAGATTTTCCATTTTTTTGTCTTGACTTTTCTGATATAGCCTAATTCAATTTTACTGAACAAATGTTTATTTCTTGAACTGTTTATTCCTTAGTCATTCTTTGGCCTGAGAACAGGAAATACCTGGAATATATGTTCTTGGAAATGAGTTTTTGTAATATAACACTGAGAACTCATGATTTTAGGGCGAGGATTTTCGAGCTGGAAACACGTCATTTTACACTGGTCTCTGAAACCACAACCCCAGATGGCTGTATCAGTGGTCAGGAAAGGATGGAAAGACCTTCTCCAGAGCAGAAGGGTTCACAGAATTAAGGCACATGTAACCCAAATTACATCCGTATGGTCTCACTTTCCTTTGAAAGTACTGAGATAGAGAAGGGATCTGCTTTTCTGCCACAAAAGGTAGAGAAACAATATGAGGAACTCCTGGGTTTATTTCACCATCAAGGAGGTGAACTCTCATCCCACTTATCTTTTCTTCACCTGCTGCTACTCTCCAAGTCTTTTACACAATTTAGTGGTGATGAGCCATGGGCGGTCATTAGAATTTTGCATTGAAATGTTACTAACGTGAGAAGTGGCTAGCTGTATGTCTCAAAACTGCTATTTCAATGAAATAATGAACACTTCTGATCATGGGTTCATACTTTCAAGCTCTGCTATGACTCTGTGATGGTCAGATACACGTGTGCTCATGAGAGAGAGAGCTGTGGTTGTCCTGTAGGTACATGACTGGACAAGATACTGTTCTTCACACATCACTGTAATGCTTACACTTCTATTAGGTGTTGAATTAAAAACATCAGTAGTGCATGGAGATTTACAGACAGCAGTGCTAATACCCTAATTCAGCTTTCTTAATGATTCAGAAAATAGATTGGTTTACATCAAAGCAGTGAACACAGACTTTTGGCTTCCAAGAGAAAGAGAATTTGATTAACATGCAACATGGTCTGAAAATGCATATAAGTTGTCCTAAGCATTTCCCCTTCCTCTAAGTAACTTTTCCAAGCTTGTTTACTTAGTATATTTTTGGTATGACTTGATTTAATACCATATTGAAAACTATGCCCCAAATATCCTCCTGTAGCTATATAGCAATATGGCCTGTATGGCTGAGATCATGGGCATCTGACTTACAGGCTGCTGCAGTGTAACAGGAGGGGGTAAAAATTACTTTTTCCTGCTATTAGTTGGACTATCCTTCATAGGAAGTTTGTGATCTTTAGATTAGGTAACTGATAATGACATGGAAGGAAAATTAAACAAACTGTTTCATAATTGATGTTCTCCCTGTTGGTCTTTTGTCTGACATTTGTTCTCATTGGTTGCGCTTCAACATCTCACATTTTTTGAATGCTTATAATAATGAATATATGCATAAGAATCATATAATCATGGAGTAATTTGGGTTCTAAGGAAACCTTTAAAGACCATTTAATCCAATACTCCTGCCAAAGGCAGGCACATCTTTCATCACATCAGAGTTCTCAAAGCCCTTTTCAACTTGAGTCTGAACACTTCAGTGAAGGGATATCCCCAGCTTCTCTAGGTAACCTGTTCCAGTGTCTTACCATCCTTTCAGTAAAAAATGTGTGCTTATATCCAATCTAAACTACTCTCCGTTTAAAAATGTTGCCCCTTGTCCTGTCACTACAAGCCTTAGTAAAAAGTCTCTCTTGGTCATTCTTATAAGCTGCTTTTATATATTGAAAGGTCTCAATGAGGTCTCCCTGGAGCCTTCTTCAGGCTCAACCTTTCTTCATAGGAAAAGTGTTCCAGCCCTTGGATCCTTTTTGTGGCACTCCTCTGAAACTACTCTTAACTGGTACATGTCTTACTTATACCGGAGCTGGACACTCCAGAGCACTCCAGGTGGGGTCTCAAGAGAGTGGAGTAGAGGGGGAGAACCACCTCCCTCAGCCTACTGGCCACACCTTTTTTATGCAACCCAGGATACAGCTGGCTTTCTAGGTTGCCAGCGCACAATTCCAGCTAATGTCCATTTTTTCATGCATTGGTATCCCCAGTGCTACTCCCCAGGGCTGCTGTCAATCCATTCATCCCCTCGTCTGTATTCATATTGATAATTGCCCCAGCCCACATGCAAGACCTTGCACGTGGCCTTGTTGAACTTCATGAGGTTTGTATAGACCCTCCTCTCTATCCTGTTCGGTCTCTCTGGATGGCATCCCTTCCCTCCAGCATGTCAAACACACAACAGAGCTTGATGTCATCTGCAAACTTCTGAGAGTGCATTCAATCCTACTGTCTATGTCACTGATGAATAGTACTGGTCCCCAACACAAACCCTTGAGGGTCACCATTCCTTACTGCTTTCCACCTGGATGTCAAACCAGTGACTGTAACTCTTTGGGGAATGGCCATCCAGCCAATTCCTCACCCATCTAAAAGGCCAAATCAAAGCAGAAGACCATATCAAAGCCAAAGTCCAAGTAGATGACATCTACACAGAGGGTAAGACAGGTGGTGAGGAAAGCCTGCACAGGAGTAATAGACCCTGCTGTGACGCTGTGATCTAATTCAGCAGGTCATATTCATATATATATACACATATTCTCATATGTTTGATTTCCACGCTTACCTGAACAAAGCTTACAGACTACCAAAGACAAGACTTTGCAGGAACATTGTAGTCATTGTGCTTGCCTGAATTATGAGGCTGTCTAGAGAGCTAAAAAGGGAAGCAAACCTCAGTCTCTGCCATAACGATAAATTTTAGTTACCCTCAGCTCATTTGCTAGTTTTGGAACCGACAACGCCATTGTGAGTTTCCTTTCATAAGATTCATGCAATCAGCTGGTGTCTGAAAAATACAACATCCTTGAATTCCTTGAGAAGGTGTCCTTTGCTTTGCTTCTGGTGGCTTTAATATGTTGATTGCAAAGGAGCCTGTTCATTACAATAGATAGAAGATGAAAATAGACCAGAGGGGAAGCTGCTAACCCAAGTGTTCTGCAGCCATCCCAACTTCTCCCCCTTTGTGGTGCATGCCAACCACAGCCTGCTGGCCTCAGACTAACTGTTAATCTTTGCAGCTGCACCCCCACCCCCTCCACAGAGCTAAGAGGGAAGAGCAGAAACAGCTGGGATTAAGCAGAGGAGGCTCACTCTGAATGCCATGTTTGCAGTGGGGCATGCATGTGATGGTGAAGGTTGATAAAAAATACAAATCCAAGTGAAGACAGCATGCCAGTGTCCAGCTTGGGGAGTTTTTACTTGATTGTAACACCTTCTCGTGCTGGAGATGCTCATGGAAAGGTTGACAAAACTGTGATGGTGCTGATATAAAGCTGCCCTGTAGTATTTGGAATAAAAGGCTTCTTTCCCTCCATGCTCCCCTGCAGTTGCCAGGGGATGGAGTCTCTCAGTTCCTTAGGCAACTGCTGTATGTTACAGGTTTCCCTTACATCCTAGAGACATTTCTTAAACCTGATACTTTGTAAGGTAGAGCTGCTTTTATCCAGATTCCCTGTCTTCATGCTGAGGTAGGGTCATCAAGCTTTGATGTGTTTAACTCCATCCCCACACTACAGCTGGTACTGTTAGGTTTTACCATTCACAGGAAAACCTCTGCATTACCAACCATTCTCTCTCCTTGTCAGGACTCTGATGTTTTGGGTTTTGTTTGTGGAATGATGTAAGAGCAGTGCTTGGCATTTCTCTCTTCTGGGTGAAAGATCTTAGTCCTTCCCATCGCCATTTCTTCTGGCAGAACTTCATCCCACAACAAGTCAGATTGTCCAGCAATCTGGACTAGAGCAGGAGCAGGACAAGATATATTCAGAAACTGACCTGAGCTGTTGTGCTTCTACTTTAAAATGACTGTGCAATGTTTCTGCCACTAATCAACTGAAGTTTTCTTCCAGCAATTATGAAATGGAGCAGAAAGACTGCTAGAAATCTTTCCAGAAAGGAGAAAGCACTGGAGAGTGAGGAGAGTTACATCTGTCTGTGAGCGTGAAGCGAAAAGCCTCTGCAGGAGCAGTGTGGGTTGTACACAGAGTTTTGGGAGTCCTTGAGAGGCTCAGTTTGTGGTTTAGTTGAAGTGCTGAGCTAGTCCTGAGCTTGACTCTTAAAGGCTATGAACCCATTCATTTATTTCAGTGATTGACTTTTGGAACAGGCAGATACCACCTTTTTAATTGTCCAGATCTAGATCTGTATTTCAGCCTTGACATACAC
Organism: Notiomystis cincta; assembly: GCA_013398075.1. Lineage (NCBI taxonomy): Eukaryota > Metazoa > Chordata > Aves > Passeriformes > Notiomystidae > Notiomystis > Notiomystis cincta. The sequence goes on along the minus strand of VZRX01022397.1, from coordinate 147,853 downwards.
TGTTCCCTTACCACTCTCCAGCACTACTATAGTCCATAAATTCATTTATTCACGTCACCATAAGTTTCAGTGCATTGCTAAGAGTGACCATAATCCTAAGGGACATTAGAACTTGTATGTGTGTATTTTCAGTGTTGTTGATATATTTTTTGGTACTTTTGTTCCATGATTGACTGACAGCAGTTTCTTCAGCTGGCTGTTACAGAATTATTGAGATCTTCCTAGGCCTTTTAAGCAATACATTTTCTTTCCTGCAACCTGGATATTGTACTGTTCCCTCATTACTTTCTACAAAGAGGAAAACTTACGTCAGCCAAAGGAAGATCAGCCCTCTAAGATGCATTGGACTTGCTCAGTTGTTCCAGTGTTTCTTAATTCTGAACATGTGTTACTTTTAAACAAACAACACTGAAAAAAAAATCCAATTATAGTAGTGCTTTTCAGTGTGAAAAACAGAATGGTTACATTTTGAAGTACAGCTGGATCTTCTTAGTTCCTAAACAGCATAGATCCAACAGTTTCTTCCTTTTCTTCTGAATTAGTGGCACAGATAAATTGTGCCAGAGAGACTAATGCAGTTTGGACATGAAACCATTTCACCCTTTCAGTATATAAACATTTCATATACTTTGGATACATAACATCAGTATGTAATTCCAGTAGCACATTAATAAAAGGTCAGATTAATTTTATATGGTAAAGGCAGGGTACTGCTATATAATAAAGTAACAGGATGGACCAATGCATGAGTTGCATCTTGCATCATGCAAGATGAGTTCTTAGTGCACTTAAAAGCTTTTAAACTGGAAAAGCTATTTTTCTGGCTGAGGCAGATTTTTGTCTATTAAATATTTTCTTTTAGTTGTCCCCATGACTCCATTTCTCCTTTTTTTGTTTCCTCCAGACATACACGCCAAAACAAATCCCAGAGCCCTCGTCAGCCCTGCACTGCAGGGAGAAGTCTGGATAAGATCCCCAGCACAGGCAGTAAACACAAAGTGATAAGCGGGTAACCATCCCTGTCACCCGAGGGCATCCTGGGTACCCACTGCTGTCCTGCTGGAAGGAGGGACTGAACATCAAAGTCAGGTTTCTGCAGCAGTAAAGTAGGGCAGATGAATAAAGGAAAACATTTTAATAACTATGCATTATTAATATCACTAGCAGGCTATTAAATCACCCATACAACAGGCATTTAATGAAGGGAAATATGTTGTTTGAACATTGTGTAATTGTCAAACTGACTCATCTGGCATGCTTTGCTTCTTGAGCTATGACAGTTTCGTGAGGTTGCCAGCAGAACTGAAAAGGTTGGCATTTCACTGTAGAGATTCAGAATCATCTTACGGCTGAAGTTACAAAGTCATGTTGGAGACAGCTAAATTCAGTCTGCTTTTTTTGTGACAAATCTCTATACTCTCTTCATCTGTCTACCTGTTGGTTTCCCACTCTGTAAAAGAATTGTAACATTTTCCTCCCCTAAGCACTTCGTCTTTTTAGGGTCTAAGACACAGCCCAATTATTGCAGACCTAAGATATTGTTTCAAATGGAACATTTTATCAGATTTAATAGCTAGTGCATTGTTAAAGGGCTAGTCACAAAACCCTTTGCACCTCTAATTTAATTTTAATTTGAAATTCAGCTTTGAAGGAATCAATATTTAGCAGGTTTTTGCAGTTTGACTAGGTCTGCTTATGTAAAGAAAACAAGCTTTTCCATTGCTGCATTTAGACTAAGAATGAATTTCCAGAGATTTTAAGAAAGTAGAAGAAATAGGGTTCATGTATAGGATGTTAAACATTTTCCCAGCAAAAGGAGACAAGAAGAAATGAAACACATTCTGTGGAATCCTCGAGTATATAAAATACTCAGTGTAATATCACCATGTGTCCTCTTGACAAATTTCAAACTTTCAGAAATACCTATGAAGGTGTTCTGACTTCCTAAGAAGTCAGCAGTTTTTTTCCCCGAGGAAAGCAGTGGACTAAAGCTATCTTGGCAAAATCAAAAAGTGAAGTCAGGGATTTGGTGAAAGTCAACTTCTTACTGAATCAAAGCCCTTTTTTTTTTCTGTTTTTTTTTTTTTTATTTTATTTTTTCATTTTGATATAAAGAAGAGTTGAGAAAGAAGTGGGTTTTACTCCTCCAATATATCTCGAGTTTAATTTAATATTCTCCTGAAGCATAGTCAATTATTAGAGCATTGGTCTGTGCTCGAGGTTAAGCACTACCTAGAAGCAAGACATCTGCCTTGAGTGAAAGCAATGTTGCCTTACTTTATTTTATGGGGGCTTATCCTTAGAATTAGTCATGGCAAGTAAAATGTACATTGTAGCAAAAGTAGAACTGGTTGTTCAACAAAAATTGTGTGACTGACATGAACAGAATTTAGCCCTGGCCTTTGCCACCCAACAGTTTTGTAAAATACTCTGGGAAACTTAGGTGCAATCAGTGAATCTCTCCCCTGTTTTTATCAGCCAGAGTCAGTTGTTCAGATCAGTGGTGCACAAGAAAGAAGTTTGGGCCACCTGCCAAGGTACCACATAAAAAATGATACATGCCTTCAGAAAATTTAAAAAATTCCCCCAGCTGCTTTTTGTATATGACCCAGCATTGTTGATGTGCACAGAGGGATGATGAGAACACCACAGAAGTCAAGTTTTCAGGGAAATCAGGCACTGGAAAACCTCATCTCAGATTGCAGTGTGTCTAGGCGTGGAGCTTTTCATCCCTCTTAGTACTGGGACAGCTTTAATGCCCAGCAGTTCTCTAAATGGGAAGTAAGATACACAAAATCAGGCACATCAGATAACTGCTGCACAAAGGCACAAAGGTCTGCAGAAGTTTGATGTTGGACCATATTTTGATCTTGTTTCTTGTGTCTTAACAGTGAGGCAGAAATTAACTGTAAGAGAACAATTAATAGGAGTGGTGGAGAATTTTTTTCCATAGACTTTTACCAAGGAAAAAGAACAAATCTGTGCACTGTAAACCCAACACTTTACGCTTTAACTTCTGTCTAACTGCAGCTTCTCTTAGCTGTTAATACATGAGAACATCGTCTCAGTTTGTGTTTCAATTGCTGCCAAAGTGTGAGTATCAGCATTAAAAGGAGCAAAACTTTGATCATTGTGAAATCTTACATTAAATTTGTGCTTCTTTGTAACCACTGAAAGCAGTCGCACACTGGCTGTGTTTACCATATTTGTTCTTTTATTTACCAGAAGGTATTTTCACATCAAAACAGTGTCATCAGCTGTAATATACAGTGTATATCTGCCCTTCCATTTCACAGGCAAGAGATGGAGCAATTTGATTTATTAATAAACCAAAGAGCTTTTGCCATAAATCAGAATTCATCAGCTTTTTTCCTTACATAAACTACTATTCTAATTGTATTTTCACTCCCAGATATTATCTGGGTAAAGACCATAATCACATATTTCAAGTTAATTGTAACAGAACACAAATATACAGACAGTTAGATTTAATGATAAAGGACTTTTAGTTCCAAAACTGAGTCATAAATGAAAAAAATCAGCAAACAAAGGAGGGAGAAAGACAATATTGCATGGTACTGATGGGGAAGTTGGGTACATGTAGTCCTCTGTGATCTTGACAGGATCTTTCCTTTTTGTTAAGACTTTAGAAGCCTCTAGATTTTAGGCACCTTTTTTTTTTTTCATTTTTATTTTTGAAATATAAACCTTGCTGGCAGGTTTTCTTAGCAGAAAGGGAATTCAGTTGTCCAACTGCTCTAGAAGATAATGTGTCCAACCACGCTCTCTCTGCTGAGTTCAGCAGCCATACAAAATCTGCATATTATTACATTGGGGTTTATTATTGTGTGTCTCTAGGATTCCCTCATAGACATTCAAAAGATGTTAGGATTTATTTATTTTCTTTTTTTAAGACTGCTGAATGAAAATTTGTGCTAAATTAAATGTATTATATATAGTACCTTTTAATAAAGAGAAATGTTTCCCATTCCATCCAATTGATAAATGCAGTTTAAGCTACAGTGGTGAGTAGATTTGTTTGTAGACTATTTTTCCTATACCTTTTATTTTTTTTTTCTTCTGCTAAGGAACATACTGGGGCAAGAAAGGAAAAGATCATCTTCTGGGGCAGCAGAGCAGGTGTTATTTCTTGCTAAGGCTCAGGTTCTTGACTGCCAACCCTGATGTAATTTGGCGAGTCTGATTCTTAACAAAGCAGTCTCTACTCAGAGCTGTCCTTTGTTTTTACTCCTTTTTTTTCCTCCTTGTTTACAAGCTGAATTCTGCACGTAAATTTTTTTCTTTCCTCCAGTGGGCTGTAGCTGTCTCTAAGTGACAACCCATTTTCACAGTTTTCTTTATCATCTCTTGTTTCCTGAAAATACAGAAAAGGTTTTCAAAAGTGTCAGGCATGGGTAGTTTGAATTGTCACCTGTGTAATGTAAGTCTGTCTTTCTTCCAGGTGTAACTGGTAGAAAAATGGAGGGTGTTGGGTGTGATGCTGATATATCCTCTAGTTTCTTTCATCTCTTACTTAAAATCTGGTTTCTTTCTCCTGAGTAGAGTCAGCATCAGAAAATCCCAGAGACACCTGTGTGTTTCAGAGAAACTGGCCAGTAAGATTGTTCTGTCCTTTGATTACTGATTCTCAGTCAACTATTCTCACAAGTTTACTCTAAAAAGTAGTGGTTGGGCTAGCAGCAAAACAATTATAAAACATAACATATGAAGTGCTGTCACTGCTGAAAGCTTAATAATATGATAATTGACAATTAGTTCTTTTATTCAAATGGTATGCAAAGCAGCTTTTTAAAAGTAGTCCTCATAGATGGAGATAAACAGCCTGCTCTGCAGCACCAGGATCAGATATGTCTGCTTTCAATGTGTAGTTTGATGTAGCAAAGAAAGGAGAACCATGATTTTTATTTAACAAAATAAAGTAATTCTGCTGTGATACGATGTTTTCCACAAACACAACAAGGTGCTAACTACAGGTAAACTTAAATAGTCAGCAACAATACCAGCTTCAGAGTAATGAGCTAGACAATCAAGAAGGTTTTTAAGTGATAATTGAGAAGAAGTTATTCTGCTAGATGTGTGTAATTTACTGTAGTAGATTAATTTTTCTCTGTTGGCATAAAGCAATTAAGAAGCCTTGCTGATATTTCAAAAGTTTGTATTAGCTTTTTCACAATTGGCAGTATATTGACTTATATTGTCCTAGTTTTTCATTGGCTTCACTAAATATGAAATATAATGATAATGTTTAATATTTTGAGATTTTTCAGGTAAATTTTAGTTTTCTCCTCCAGACCAAATTCATTTGACGTCTTCCGGTTGCAGAACAGAAGTCATCCTTGTAAGGGAGATTTTGGGAGTCATCTTTGGAATTTCGTTTCCAAGGGCCCTTTGATTTTCAGTGCTCTGCATCTTTGTTTTAATTGTCTTTGGAAAAAACCTGAACTTTATTATATCATAAAAACTAGAAAAGAAAGTGATTTTGGATATAATTTTCAAGTCTTTGCTCTAAATAATGAACACTCTTATTATTCTAGGACTCAGAATTTGACCCCTTGAAGTTCACCAGTGTGATTGAATGTGAGAAGCCAAACAATGACTTAAGTAGGTTTCGAGGTTACATGTGAGTATTTCATATATATCCTTCAGTATACATTCCTTTTCTCTAATATGGAATAAAATAAATGCTTGTTTGCTTTGGGCTGTCTTCTGTAAGTTGCATCATCATCACATCTAAATAGGGCTGCATATTTAAGGCTCTTTAGGAGGATCCTCTCTTCAAAGTGAGATGGGAACCTCATGTTTCCATTCCTTAGGATGGATTTATTTGCTACCTTCAATCAGCTTACACTACAGAAATGAATGTATGAAGCACTGCAGTTACAGGCACTCTTCTCCTTTTCCTCCATGAATCAAAAAGACCCATCTGGAATTGGGAAAAGATAGAAAACAAGTCCAAGAGAGGCAACAAACAAACACAATCTGTTTTAAACTTTTATGAAGATGGGTCTGTTGGATGTTTCTTTTAATATATGTGTCATTGAGGAAAATCAGAAGGCACAACTGATATTTCTCCAGCTATAGCACAGTTCCTTTCTTCTCATTCAGATAAAATTAAATGATTGGCTTACACAATGAATATGCTTGTGCACATCACCTATGCCCACTTGACTTAATTCTAAACAAACAGAACTACATTAACAGGGTGCTAATCTCTGGCCAGTCCTGCTCAGAAACAAGTGTTTTAGGGTGTGCAAAGCACTTGGCTTTTCATGTAGCCCGGTCTGTAGTGTAAAGGTATGTTGATTGTGGTGCCTGAGGAGATGCACTCTTGCATTACTTATTTTCCTACAGTCTGTTAACCACATGGAGAGTGAGAACCCAGGATACATAATTTTTGTCTAAATTTTAATGGCAAGAGTTAAACTGACACTAATTCTGTTTCAAATACAATGATTTACCACCCATGTTGATTAGGAGTGATCAGCAGTATTAAATTGTGTAAATGTCACAAGGTAAATTGCTGGAGCTCAGGGAGATTTTTATAGTGATGCCATTTACCACCACAGTTACTACTCTCAGGTGTCACAGATTGTGTAGGACATAGTGTCAACTGGTGTAAATCAGGACAGTTTGTTTGAAACTACATCAAGTTGTAGCGTGGGAAAATGTGTTCCTTTATTTAGCAGCACAAAGCCCTACAGTTTATGTGAAGAAAAAAGTTTAGTATTAGACATTAGTGCATGAGAGTGTGTAATAGAGATCCTGCTCTGCTGCAGACATGCCATTTCCAGATATGGAAATGGAAAGTTTGGCAGTTTCTCTAGCACCCTTTATATATTAATCTTAGTCCCCAAAATATTGAGCAGAATACTGTATAAAATATGCATAAATTTGTCCTCCATTATATATTTACTTATTTACTCCATATGGAAAAGGACTGTGGCATGTAAATTACAGAACCATTTGAATTACATACCAGAAAACGTGCTAATGTCTTTTGGATGACTATTGTTCAGTATTGATTATATTTAATCTTCTTTATATTTTATAGTTTCACAAATTATGTGAATATATTTTGACACAAATTTTAAATCTGGCAGAAAGCATCAGGTGATTTCCAGCTCTTCTCAGCTATATTCCAAGAGATTTACAGCTAAAGGACCATGGGCCATTTGAATTAATGAATGGGGGCCAATCTCTCAACAAATAAATTCTCAGTCCCCTAATCTATCATGGAAGAAGGCTTTCCCCCCCACTCTTTTTAGAGTTCCTTCATTAGTATAATGGAATCAGGAGTCTATTTCAAGTCATACAAGATGATTAATTAATTAATTAAAATTAACAAGATGAATAGCAATTAACACATCTGCATTGAAACATGTCATTGCCATGTCAAACTTAGATCTTAATGCGTATTCAAAATCTTACCAGTAGTTGCTGCTTGAAAAAATGGATCAGATAGCTACCAGTCAATAATAGCTCAACTGAAAAGAAATTATACCAAAATATTTAAATAGGAATGCCATGAAATAACAGACTTTCAAGAGATCCATATGTAAAGCTGTGCTGAAACATTACTGCCAACATTTCCTAGACATTTTGACCACTTAGTAGGTTTCCAGTTTTGATTTAGATTTTTTTTTGTCCTGTTTGAAATATGAAATGGTCTTTGGTTTTAATGTCTGTGCTGACAAATCTTTCAGGAAATAGAAATATTTGTATGTGTGTATGCTGTAAATATGTAAACAATTCTGTTCCCCACAGTTTTCCTGAAATAAAATCACTGTAGGTAGCCAGTGTAGCACAGGCAGGCCAGGATAAAAGGAGACACAGTATTAAAAAAAAATTAAAAAATTACTGCAAAATGCATTGAGGGTGGCCTAGACCTGTCTTATATCTGAAAAAGTGTAGCATGCACACTGCATCTGAATTCTTCAGGTGTGTTACCACAATCTGCATTGAACACACTCAGGGTGTGCAGATGCACAGGCAGACTACAGGTTCTATTTGGGTGCTTGCTTTAATTCTCTTTTGCAGTTTCTGCACCCCCAAGCACATTCCCTCACTTTTATTTCCCCTATAGAAAGTATTCTGTGTAAGAAGAATAGAACAAAACCTAACATGCCCCCTGCCTGTATGTGTCTAGCCAGATTATGTACAGTATGCATGGCAAATATTCAAAAATCCAATTCTGTGTTCCAAAAATAGCAATATTTGCTTTAAAATCTCGTTTGTACCTTTTTGTGTCTATATGGGAAAGGGAAAAAGAGAAGTAGTAATTGGAATTCTGACTTTTCAGTTTTTGAAAATAATTATTTTATTCTTAGACAAGAACATAATATTTTATCTGATCATACCAAAATAAGTATAGCTTGGAATTGTAAGAAGAAGAAGGAGATGAATATATGTATGTTTTTTTATTTCAAAGGTCATCATAAGGTTACAAAGCCAAATTAATATAAATCACATTACAATTTTTTAAAGAAAAAAACAATTATAAATCTACAGTGATGTCTCTTTAATGTGCTATAGTAGCACCTCCACTCCTGGAATGAAAAACCAAAACAACCTAGACTAATTTGCATCAATTGAGAGTCAGGAAGTTTCTGACTGATAATGTTCACTGAGACCATGTTTAAGATTGTTGAATATTTTCTTTGGGAGTGTCAAGCCTTGGAAAGTAATGCCAGCTCTACTATTTCCTTGGTAAGACATTTGATAAACCAAGAAGTGAAAGAAAATACTCTCTTTTGAATACAGTTATCAGTGATTACCTTGTTATTTAATGCTGGTAAACACATAACAAGTTAAAACATAATAGAAAGCTGAAGTGAGCTACCAACAGGGTAATTTTTGCCTTGCAGTATTGAAACAGAGGCATAATTCTGTACAAACACTTTCAGAGTGCTGTAGCATAGTAGTAGTTAACTGCAAATGATCTGCCCAGTTCTCCTAATTCGTGGTGCATTTGTATTTTAGATACTAAGATACCACATTTTTGCAGTGTCATCCATGTGAGAAATAGCAGAGAAAAAAAGCATTGCACCTGCACTTGCCAGTGCATTTCCTCACAGCTTAACCTTTGCATTCCAGGCATCTGAGTGGCTATAGCTAGACACTGTTTTAAAGAATGACAGAGAAATTTTCCTTCTTTGCCTGTAACTTACACTGGCCAGAATCCAGAAAGGGGAAAAACAGACTGTTCAGCCTTTGTAACAAGCTTAAGGTTTGTAACTCTGCAGGGCTAAAAATGGGAACTACGCTGTCTCCCAACCTAGACTCAAAGGCAGATTTGTTATCAAAGTGAGCAGTTTTATCTAACTTCAGTTTTCATTATTTTTTAATCCAGACCGTTCTGTCTGTATTTTTTTCTTCCTTTTATCATCAATGCCCAACTGTTTTATGTGTATGTTCTGTTACGGCGTCACCGGCAGTGACTGTAGACAAGAGGGAAACAGTGAGTTTCCTCCAGCCTCTGCTGGTCTCTTTCTCCCAGATTTTGATTTCATCCATGTGTTTTAAAGGTCTGGTGAGCAACAGTTGAGTTATCTGACTTCATTTGGGTATGAAAAAGTAAAGAGCAGTACCAAATGCATGCAAGGATGAGATGTGGTAAGAAGGCTCAGCCTTGTGGGTAAGGGCACTAGACTGGGGTTTTAACACCTACAGGTTAACTTCAGATGTTGCACAATTGCTTTGCAGTTGTTTTGGAAGCTGAGATAGTAAGAACAAATACATAATTGCATAGAACAAATACACAAGTAATTGTATATGAAGTTTGTCATGTGCAATATACCTGGCACAGTCCACTGTTACTGTGAAGTGTAAAAAATTAGCAAAGGTTATAAAACTGTAAGCCAGAGCACATACCACTTAAGTAGGTTTATCTCTAAAAAGTCCCATTTGTTAAAAGGAATCATAATTATCATTTGGAAATCTTATTGGAAATTCTAATATTTTCATGATTTATGGGAAAGTCTAATGTAGAATTCAGCCTTCAAAATCAGAGGAATGACAGAATCCTGGGAGCAGTATAGTTTTGACAGTATGGAATAATCAACAAATTATTTTCCTTAGTGTAAACACAGAAAAATTGACACCTATTGGCAAGAGGGATGTTGGGCAGTCCCCCAACTGCTGCTGCTTTGGTAAAAGGTGAGACAGTGAGTTAAGGAGGTTTGCTGAAAAGAACAGAAATAAAAGCTCTGTTCTTCGGTCTGAGACTGGCAGGGAGGATGGGCTGAGCAGGGGAAGTTCACTCCTGGCTAAAAAACTACCTTTGACTTTCATGTCAGAATTGCAAACTTGATATTATCTACTTCTCTAATCAAATGTTATCACTGCTGCTGCTACCTCAGCAGTCAAACCAATGTTTTTTCTCCATCCCTGCAGAGAAAAGCTAAAACTTGTCAAAATGCCAATACTTTTAATATAAATGTATATATTTTGAGCAGAAGGTGGATATATTGTGCTGAACTAAAAAAGGCTGTATATGTGTGTATATATACACAGGTATATTCTGCTCACTAAAAGTATTGACTGTTGAGGTTACACAGCATAACCAGCATTGTAGAATAATCTGCAAGTAGTCCTCCTAGGCTGGGACAAGTACAAAGAATTCACCAGTGTGAACCTTTTCTTCTTACAAATCTGAGGAGATTTGATATAGTTCCTAGGCCTGAGATCCTAGAAGTATGTACTTAAATTACGATTGTGGTCCTCATTTAGAAAAATAGAAGAATCTAACAGGGAAAAGCGTGAATATATAACCTAGATGTGAAGGCTTAGGAAATAGGAAGCAAATAAAAGGAACTCCACCTTTACGTAAAAAGCATAATTTTAAGCCAGTTTGCAGATTTCAGGGGACAGAGGATTTTAAGTGCTCAAATCCAGGTAGACATAAATTTTGGTGTTGCAGCAGCACACCAAATTTTAGTGTAGTGTATTGAAAGTGTGATGGTTTTGATGATCTAAAAGTGAGGACAACACTGAAACAATCCAGACTTGCTTTAGTCTTCTCTGAGACATTGAGGTACTTCAGTTGGTAAAATGAAATTTTCTTCATTTGAAAGTGGTTTTAAATTATTTTTTCGTTTGTCTTTTTTACATAATAAAGATTCTAATACCATTTTTTAATTGTTACTGCTATTTAGTTAATTCTCATAAGGTTATTTTCTGTATTTCTGTGTCAGCTGAAATTTCAGTTAGTCCATTCACAGCACATGATAAATTGCAGTGGAAATGTGACTTCATTCCATTTTTCTCCTGTGTTTTGGTGTTAGTCAACAAGTCAACAAGTATCCTTAGGGTGCAGGCCATTCTTAAATAGTTGGTGAGACTGTTCTGAAAAGAATTTCCCTTGTTCTCACTGTTGAATGCATGGAATATTTTTCCTTTTCACTGAACTGATATGTCTTATCTCTGGCACATCTTCCTTAGTATCACTGCTTCTGAAGCACAGTCATTTCCCAATTTCACCATATCTCTTTCTTCAGTAAGTACATGTGAATAGTGGGTTAATTATATCCACTCCACAGCTGCTTTTAGGTGGACTGGATTAACTGTGATTGCTCAGTCAGTTTACACATGCACAGGAAGTCCAGTGCATTTTCCAAGCATTAGCTCGACTGCACACATGCTGTCAATTTGGCCCACATATCTCTAGTGAGCATTTGTCCAGGACATTTGTATATCCAACAGCAACTGGTACTGCTCCAGCTGGGCTGCTGCATGTCAGGATCCTTGGGTAAGTAATCTCAGCTTTCAAAGTCTGAGAAAGAACCTTCCCAGAGGAAGATCTAATGAAATATTTTGCCATCAAATTGAAAAAATTTCTGAAACTTCGAAGATGTTTCCTGGGCTTGTTATATTACAAGTATGATTTAAGAAGCCTAATGTTTTGACATGCTGTGTTTTGTTTTGTTTTTGAATTTTCTGCAGTATTCATAAAAGTGGGAAAAAAGATGGACTGTTTAAAGAGAATCTTTTGTTACGTGGATGTACCATTAGAAATACAGAAGAAATTGCAGGAATAGTAATCTATGCAGGTAAGAGCTGTTTTTCTATCTTATGGGGCATACCACCTTTTTCTAATTTTCTTAAAATAATAGCAAAGTTCCACGTGACACATTTGGTGCAATTCTTTCTGCAGGGCATGAGACCAAAGCTTTGTTAAATAATAATGGGCCACGTTACAAGCGCAGCAAGCTTGAGAGACAGATGAATGCTGATGTCCTTTGGTGTGTCCTCATACTTCTAATCATGTGTCTGTTTTCTGCCATCGGTGAGTGCTCTTTACTAGTAGAAACCTAAGTGTTACACTGTCTTGGGATTCGTGCACTTAGCTTTATCAAAAACATACCTATCTGCCAAAATATAAAATCCACAACTCTTATTTCCATACTAATTTTTGTCAAAAATCAAAATGTCATGATACACAAGCTATCTAAATACCTTCTTAGTCCCAATGGAATACATGCTATTAGTACCAGAGATCTGAGGGCTTAGGTTATACTACCCTCGATAGCATCCAAAAATGTCAAGTCCAAGAAAACCCTCAATTTATATGTACTCCCCTCAAAATTGCAGGTGGTGGAGTGTAACATGTCATTAATCAGTCAGCAAAGTAATTTATGAGCAGAGAATAATCATAAACAGCACAGTGGTACACAACATGGGCTCACTGTCCCTAAGGCTGCAGCTTTAACATAGAAGAAATAATAAGATGAAGTCTTTTTCTTATATAAGAAAAAAATAAGAAGAAGAATAAAATTTTGCATGAATCCAAGCAGAATATTATCTAGACTTCTGGGAGTGTTGAAGGAAATGCTGTAGTTCAGATTATGTCTCTTCAGGCCTTTTGTCTGTTCCTTTGTGAGAAAGAATTAAGTTTTACATTTGGCACCAAAAAAGATTTTTTTATATACAGCATGTGAATTCCATATCCTTAATATTTGTGTGTTTTGTAATGTTTGCATATGAGTCATATGGCATAAACACCAGCATGTTTCATAACAACCGTGGTGTAGTTTAATAACAATCTCATGCTACTTTAATACATCTCTGTGTACCTTTTTCCAGGTATTGTTAAATGCTTAAAGATGAGTATTTCCAGCTATGAATCAGCCAGCTTATTTGTTTTCCCTGAGTTCATGACATCCTTTTGTAGTGTTTCAGTGGTGGGGAGCCCAATCCTCAGGGCCGAAGTGTCATGGTGAGGCTTCCTAGCAGGGAGCCAGTGCCTGCAGCTGTCCCCTCTGCCACTGCCCCCGCGGTGTTGTCCCCAGAGCAGCAGCAGCAGCAGCAGTGGGGTGTGCCCTGCGAGTGGCTTCAGTGTAGCTGGGGCTGTCCGGAGGTGTGAACGTGGACGGGAGGAGGTGGCACTCAGTAGGTGACAGGTGCTCCGTGCCTTCTGTGCCGCCTGCTCCGAGGCTGGAAACCGCCAGCAGAGGGCCAGAGCAAACTGCTCGAGGTGCTGACAGCCACAAACAGCTGGAAAGAAATCTCTCGAGCCCTTTGAGTTGCCTGGTGCTCTGCAGAAGTCAGGCCAGTTTCACACTTCTGTCAATAAAGTATAACTGGAGATGTGACAATTATTTTGAAAATCTAAGGGTATTTATAAAACAAACCTTAACGTAGGTCATTCTCAGTGTGGAGCTTTCTATTTTTGCTCTCAAGTATATAGATCAATAAAAACATCACATGTGTGATCTCACATTAGTAGTATAGAGACAAAGTAATGTGCTGACTTGTGTGTTTTTATTTTTCAAGCATTCAGTGCAGGGCTTTTGTATCAAGATGTAAAGGATCTTGTCAAAGTTGGTTTACAGAAGATTGCTTTTAAAGTAGACCTTTGTCCTTTTTTCTGATTTTCAACATATAGTAATAGTTTGAATGCTTCTTGTTGCAGAAGAATCCTTCCTTGTTTTTTATGCCTTAAAAGCATCAGGCTTACCATTCTAGGGATTTTAGGATCGTGAATCTTAGTGCTGTACTTAAAAAGGCAACGTTCTGTCTCTTTAGCAAGAATGTCATTTTCCCAAAACAATAACAATCTTATCTTTATTTAGTTATCAGCAAAATCAATTTAAAAAAAACCCCAAACATTTCAAACAAGACCCAGAATTTCTTCTGTTCTTCATTCCTCAGCTTCCATGCTGTTGACTCCATTGATACTGTTATTTCATTAGTTCTGTGCATGTGGATATGATTCACCCAGTAAAATCAAAGTCTCTTCTGAAACTAGTTTAGTGATAACTGACTGGTGATATATCTAGTACAGTCAGTGGAATTCTTTCATTTTAAGACACAGCATATCATTGAAATTAATCATCTTCTGAAGTGTAGTTTTCTTTGGTGATTACAGAAACAGTCTAAACAACTAATTTAGACTAGCCAGCTCACTTTATTTAGACAGTTATGTGAAGTGACTCTTGTATGCTGTCCTTGAGGACAGCCAAAGCCCTTTCTCAAACCCAAATCCCAAGGCAGAAAAAAAAATGGGTTTGGGGCATTTTTCAGAAGTCATGCAGAATATTTGAAAACAAATACTAGCTTCCCATATAGCTCTTAAGACCAAAGTCATACCATAAGCATTTTTCCTTGGAGTTAATTTGCTTTATTTTCTCTTCCAATTCTTCTGCAGGTCATGGTCTATGGGTATGGCAATATGGTGAGAAGAAGAAACCAATTTTTGATGTTCCAGGGCCTGATGGCAAATATTTGTCACCTGTGTTAGCTTCACTATATTTATTTCTGACAGTGATCATAGTGTTCCAGGTAATCAAGTTGTACATGCTGTCACCTCTGTTTCTGGTTGGCTGTAATAAAGCTATATATATGTTCAATGTGTGTAGTACTTGTTTTACCACTAAGGCTTGTAAGAAGCTAATCAAGCACTGAAAAGATCCCAGAGGGTTGTAATTAGTAGCACAGGGTCTATTTGGAGGCCTGTCACTAGTGGTGTCCCCCAAGGTTCAATACTGGGCCCAGTGTTGTTCAACTTATTCACCAGTAATTTGTATGAAGGGGCAGATGCCTCCTCAGCAAGTTCACTGACACCAAGGTGGGAGGAGTGGCTGATACCCCAGAGGGCTGTGCAGCCCTTCAGAAGAACCTCAGCAGGCTGGAGAGAAGCTCAGATGAGAACTGCCTGAAATTCATCAAAGGCAAGTGCAGGGTCCTGTACCTGGGGAGGAACAGCCCCATGAACCAGAAAACAAGCTTTACTCTTCCTTCCTACCCACTGTGGAACAACACCTCAGAAATTGTGGATGCCACTTTGGGTACAGTCTTCTGGTATAAAATTAAATTTTGTACTTTTTTAACAGCTTTTCTGATATACTCCTCTTAGCAAATCTGTGTGTCAACCAGTAACTAAGTATGTTAAAAGTTTTTTGGTCCTGAGGAGAAATGGTGCAGGTGGTAATTTAAGAGAAGCAAAAGAACCTCATGTCACTGAGATATGTGGAAGTTTGCCTAGTGGGACACTAAAGGAGGTTGCTTTACTGGAGGCAGCAACTTGTTTATAAAAGAGAATGAAAAAGAATGTTAAAATACATTTTACCCTGAGGGATTGGGTTATGATGTTGGTTTAAGAAAATTCACCACAGAATTCTTTAAAAACCTACCTTTCACTGTAGTTTTTGTTTAAATTACCACATTGGCCATTTACAGACATGCTGTAATTTATCCCTCATATCTAATTCAGAAAACTAAATAATGTATGCAGTCAGGAATTTCTGTCCTGAAAAAAAAATCTGCAGATCACGTACAAATTAGGTATTTTATGAAGTTTTGACAATCTTCAAGAAACAGTTGAAAGTCTTTTCATGTCTCCTTCAGCAATTATAAAATGTGATCTTCATTCAAATAATTTGCAGTACAAAAGCCAAGGTCAAAGGTAGTGTTCCTGTAGAGAGATTAATACTTTTCATTTTGCTTCTTGTATTCTTGCAAAGTGAATTTGTAAACAGTCTATTATTTATGCAGTGCAAATTTATTCAATCCTTTCACATCTACAGTATTCTGACTGTATGGTCTTGTTTTGGTTGGGATTTTTTCTTTTCTTTTCCTTCCCCAGCTAGTTTCAAGCTCAGCTTATTAGCCTAAGAAATATTTGCTTCTGTCCATGTTTTGACAATCAGTTTTCTAGACATAATAATGCATTCCAGCTCTGCAATTCACCATAGATTTTCCTCATCTAACACAGTAAATAAACTTTTTAAGCATGATGATAACTTTAGAGTAGATGTTTAAAGTACTTAGCCTCTTTATGTTCCAGTCTAGCACCAAGTTAACTAGCTTTAATAATTCATTGTGTCCTTGCTTCTGCATTCTCCTAATTCTCTTTCCTTTTGTGTATTCTAGGTTCTGATTCCGATTTCTTTGTATGTATCCATTGAAATAGTTAAAATCTGCCAAGTATACTTCATTCATCAAGATAAAGATTTATATGATGAAGAAACAGACTCTCAACTGCAGTGCCGAGCTTTAAATATCACAGAGGACTTAGGTCAGGTGCAGTTTATCTTTTCAGACAAGACTGGGACACTTACTGAAAACAAGATGGTTTTCCGAAGGTGCACTGTTTCTGGAATAGAGTATTCCCATGATGATAACGGTGAGCTCGTGGTCACGTTTTCTATCTTACAGTTGTACTTTGGGCAAACTGAAGGAGTCATAAAAGTTGCTGTAGTCTTAAATCAAGAAGAAAAACAAAAGGAATTTAACAGCTGTGTTCAGATCAGGGTAATTCGATGGCTGTGTTCAGCTAGCAATGACAATCTTACCAGAGTAATATCTACTGTAATATCTACAGTGTGTTGTCAAGACATTTAAAGCTTCTGGCTTTAGCTCCTGATGTAATAAAGCATTTGAGCACATGGCTAATGTAAGAAAACTGAGTGGTGCTGCTGGTATCACAATTGTTTGGAGTGTTTGAAGTGTAAGCTGTAAAATAATGCTTTTAAGCATACAGCCAGAAGAGTGATTGAATACCTGCAATGAGATTATCCTTTTGTACTGAGGAATAAATGCAAACAAAGCTGCCGGGTTTCATATTAACACAGAAACATAATCTGATAGAATTTCATATTTTATGTTACCTTTGTCAGATTATTTTCAGTGTTCCTGTGTGAAAAGTGTCTGTGTCAGGTATGTTTGCTCTTTGAACACTGATCCACAAGTATCAACCTTTTAAAACGCTAAAAAATTACTGTTTTTCACAAGTCATCCCTGTGTTATTTCTTCACCCTTTTAAAATTATGAAGTGATTTTCTGTTTTATAATGTTTATAATTTGTGTTATTTTTCTCTAACATACTATTGTTATTTTTGAAAGAACAGATACTAACCCTTCAAATCATATTCTGTATGCAGGAAAATATTGATAGCTACAATATTTAATTCCTACTTGCAAAAAATAAGTTTCTTATTCTACACAACGCATAAAGATCTCTGATTAGGAAGTTTTCTCAAAGAACACTACAGAACTTCAGCTTACAAATATGATACAGAATAAATGAAGAATCAAAATAGGCTGGGAGTTCTAAAACATGCTTTAGAGAGATGATAAGATCTTTAATTGGAAAAAGATATTTTGAAGTAGTGGATTGTTCTTTTTTTTTTCTCCTACTTTAAAGTAGTACTGAGAGCTTAAATTTAAGGCACTCTTTTTCAAGAAACTACATCTTTGGGTGATGTTATTGGTGTTACAGAAAGGACTTAGGGAGAAGCTATGACTTCCTACCTCTGTACAGGAGGTAAGAAAGAGAAAAGAATTAGAATTTAGAGTACTAATTCTCCTTGTGAGAACTCCTAATTCTGCTTGTAACACTCTTGATTATTCATTCTGTTTTACTTCTTCTCTGCCATTGATTGTTTGCTTTGTTTCAGAGTGTATTCTGTTCCTTGAAAGAATGGTGTTATTGCCAATTAAAAAGGTGCAGAAAAGGTATTTTTATGAGCTTGGTATGATCAGATAATATGTCAGCTGAACTCAGGCCCTTGAGTTTGAGTGTTGAATTTTCAGATCTATTTTCTTCTGTTAAATTCAGTGAATTTAACAGAAATCTGAGTTTGTGCATGCTTTCCTCTTATGATTTCATATTACAGTATGAAAGTTAATAAAACCAGAGTGAATATCACTACACACAGAAGTGTCAGATACATAAACTGATTCCTTTTTTCAATTGTTCTTTTCATCTATGGCTCTGTTTGGGCTTAATTGTAACTGCAGTCAGTACAAATTTCTGACAAATACAATTTATAAATTGGCAAAGAATATTTACATAGCATTTTATTATTTCATTTTTTACCTCTAGGGAAAATAGGTCTTTTTCTATAATTCCTTACATAAATTGTGAAAATTTCTATTTATTTTGTTCCCTGTAATCAGTGTAAGTAACACAATAAATACTATTTTTCATTCAAGTATTTTGTTAGCTCTATTCTGCAGTTTGGTTTTATAACCATCTGTTATCTTTTCTGCTGCTGAAGCCTTCTTGTTTAGATATGATAAAACGTCTATCAGCTCTTTTTAGGGTGTGCATCAACAACATTTCATTGCTATGTGCTTACTTGGAAATGATTTGTCAGCCACTTTCCTCTGTCTTATACCAGAGTATCTGAATTTCCTGTGTATGTTATAACTGGTGCCATTCTGAACTGCATCTCTGGTTTTCTTAAAGATTTCATGAAATAGAAAATCTGAAAATCTTTCACTTAGGGGGTGATCTGAGGCTGCCATATATGCAAGAAAATCAAGTAAAATGAATTTGCCTTTTTTGATCTGTTTCAAAGATGGCTTTTTGTCTTCACATATCCAAGTATGTTTTTCATGCATAGTGGTTTATTACTTGGAATCAAACTTTGAGTAGCACTTTATATGAAGAAATTAATTTAAAATTATTGTACATGGGTCATGATGCAAAACCTGTGGATAACAGGTCATTTTCCACTGTAAAAGTAGATGTCTAAGGATGGAAATATCATTGCTCTGAGCTCTTTGACTTACATTTGTTATTCTGATGTGGTGGAGTAGCAGTGCCTGTCATTCCAGTTGCTTGACCCTGCTCACGATAAGATCCTGTTTTTAGTTTTGGATAGCTGTACAAAACTTTTAACTATTTGGTTCAAATTTATTGTGCCAGATGTTTGCCTCAGGCATAAATTTTAGGAGAGAAATTTCAGTTATAACAGCACAATCCAGCCATATCCAAGAACAAGGCTAAGATGTAGCAGACTCTTTTTTCCCATGGCAAGATTTTTTGGCAAGTTTTCCTCTGAAGTCACTTGGAGGCCCTATATTCTTGGGCTAAGCCATGCACACACACAGAGCAGAAGAGTTATGTCTACACTGGCAAATTGAGGTCTGAAATTTCCTAACTTTTGAATTTTATTTTCTTTTAAAGCATTTTTTCTGCATAATCTACGACTACTGCATGTCTTTTAATTACTCAACCAACAGATTGTGAATAGCCATCATAAATTTTCTCAATGCTGCTTTATAAGCTCTTCTCCCTAGAATTTATTCAGAGTTATGAGAAACTATCCCATTCTTTTCTTTTCTACAGGGATTATTATTACACTGCATTTGACATTGTCAGATCTCAGTTCCTTGTACTAAGGGAGTGCATTAAACAATGCACATGAGTTCCCTGACATGTAGATTGGTCTTTCTCCTTCTTCCTCTCCCTATACACACAACAATTTTGGGGGGTTGGGAGCTACTTTAAAGGCATATGCTATGCTGTGTTAGGTTTGGCATATTTTTCTTGAGTTGTGGGAGTATCCTTATTTTCCTTGGAAATTCATATCACAAAGCTGTATAAATTCCCCATGTGAAAGGTGAGCTTTATGATTGTGAGGGAGAGTTCTGTTTTGCATCAGACATGGACGTGTTAATTGTGATTTTCCTCACAGAGGTTTATGCAGACCTTATGCGGGGTTGAGGCAATTATTACATGCTTTAACATAAAAACTGAAACCCTGAGTGAGACTTAATAGATTTTTAGGTATGGAAACAAGTTTTCATGAATTTTCTGGAGAGAACATTGTCCTCCAGAATTCTCTACTAGCTCTAAGTTTCTTAGATGGCGCTATGCCCAGGAGTATTGCATTGTTTTAGTCTAGACAAGAGGTGTCAAAAACATGAATAATAGAGGGCAATAAACTGCACTTATGTGGGACAGAATCAGCTGGAGGAAGTACAAAGTATTACTCATGGGTACTCCTGTGCAAAAGCTTAGCACTGGAGAGGAATCCAGGAATGCTCATGAAGAGTGTAGGGAAAATTGTGAGCATACTTAATAATAATTCTATGATGGAAGCACTGTGAAATACTCATCACTGTTAAGGTCACTCACAGTATTTTGGTGGTGGGTTATGCACTGATTTGGATCAAACCATGAGAATTTGCACTGGACATTTGAGTCCTGTGGAGACTATATTGACCAGGATGGGATACTGGTTATCTAATTGTTGATATTTGCATGGAGGAGACTAATCTGTTAAATTTACAGGTACAGAGAAAATTAAATATTTGTGGGATGTAATTCATCGGATTTGTTTTAGATATCTGTGATGGTTCTCTAATACATGCCTATTTTTGGTGTAGAACTCTTGGTACAGACCAAGAGAATTCCCACCTCATGTCTGTCTGACTGTTGTCGTCTCCAAAGTTTCTTCTTGACTGGTAGAGTGTTAATTCAGGAGGGTATGTCATGGACCAGTCCAAGTAGAAAAATGATTGTCCCATTCATAAATGTCCTGGGTATTTACAGAATACCCATTGGCACTATACTCTGGTTAAATCCCAGAATCACTCTTCCAATCAGTACTACCTTCTAGCCCAAAAGAATGTTAGCACACACACACAAAAAAAGTTGTTTCCCTATATGTCAAATCCCATGGCCATACCAGACCTCTTCTCTTCAGGCTAGGAGACAGCTCACAATTCTTAGAAGTGGCCATGCCCCAAGTCTGCCTGCTAATCCCAGAGAGAGTAGGTGCCCAAAACCCGACTGTGCTTCTTAAAGTCCTTACATGATTTAGCTACAACCAGATGGTCTTGGCCTGACATTTGTTGTAGTTGTTGTCCAAATGCTGAATTAATCACACTGTTGCCTATGGGATGTGATCTCTGTTTTTCTAGTTTCAACTACCCATTGTATGAAACTGTTGACAAAACATGAATTGAATCTCCATGAATACAACCCCACAAATTTGAAAAATAGGAATTTTTCATTCTTTGAATTCCTCTCCCTTCCTTCCAATGACTGTGAAAAAATTATGGACAACATAAGAATAAGAGAAGTTTATGGAAGTGAAGGCAGATGATAAAAACCTCCGTGGTT
Source organism: Notiomystis cincta (assembly GCA_013398075.1). Lineage (NCBI taxonomy): Eukaryota > Metazoa > Chordata > Aves > Passeriformes > Notiomystidae > Notiomystis > Notiomystis cincta. Next base: position 126,477 of record VZRX01022397.1, on the reverse strand, counting down.
TTCTCTTGTCTAACAAAGTTTCTTAATCACTAAATCTGAGAATGAGTTTCTTTCTGCTGTCCAGTTTTTCTTGATGAAGGTTGGCTAGCAATTAATTTTCATAGGAAAATGCATTATGTTAAAAAAAGTCTTTCTTAATTTGGGGGGTTGTTTTGTAGTGGAATTTTCTTACTCCTTTCGTGTGTGGTCACAAGAATATGGTTTGCATAGTCCAGCCATATTAGAGAATTTTTTTTGTTTTTTAAGGCATAGAAATTGAAAAACCTTTTCTACAAAGGCAGTGGTTACTTCAAAAGGGATTTCTCGTCTGCCACTTCTAAAATCTGACAGTCTTCAGAAATCAGGATAGTCCATTTAGCCTTTCCCAGAAAGCTGAAAACCTTTAGCAGAACTGGATGCTTCAAGGACTCTGTATAGCTTTTTTGTAGTTTCTCTTTACATTTCTTATTGCTTTTTGAAAAATTTTAATAGTTAACTAAGGAGAGAACCAGTATGAGCAGGTAGAACTCAGTACATAGGGAGTGCCCCATTTTAAATTCTATAAAAGAGAAAATAATTCATATCTAGAGACAAGTACTAGTTTTCTCTAAGTATATACCTACACAGTCAATTTCTCTGAAAAATCTCAAGAAAAAAGGAATTACCTCCATTTCTAATTGGAGCAAAGAGTTCTTAATTAAGGACGTAAGGTTATTAAGCCCCTGGGGATCCAAGAGGTTAGAAGAAGGAAAATCTTGTTTTCTTATCTCAAGACTTGCCCTTATGGGGAAGTTCTTGCAAAGTAAATTAAGATTATGTTAGCACACTTGTACAAATTTATAGCATTCTAGCTGCTTGACTGAATCTTTCTGTAGACACTTGACTGCACTTCAAAGTGAAATAAGCTTGCGCTTATAAAAATAATAAGGAAATAAGGTGGTGTGATGGTGTAAGTGCTGCACATCTAGATTTACTCTGTGACAGTTCAGTAGCAGCCTTATTGAATGGTTTGAGGCAAAGTGGAATTTTTCCATGGTGAAATAGTGCCCACACAGACAGCTGAAATATTCTGGTTTGGGGGTTTTGCAGTTTTATTCTGCTTGAAGGGAAATTCTTCACAGGTTCCTAATCCCACATTTCTAGTTAGTGGAACATCTGGCTGTGTGGCAACAGTGTCTCTGTCAACCTGAAAAATGGACTCCTTGTCATAGAACATATATGGAAGGTAAAACAAAAATAATACGAACAAACAAACAAAACCAAACAAAAACCAAACAAAACAAAAAAAATCAAAATTAAGTTAAATAACAGGGTTTTTAAAATAAAATAATTTCTCTTTAAATACTTAGCAGCTACTACAGGAGTTTTATTTATAGCTTCCTGCTGTCTTCTGAAAGACAGAAGAGGGTTAATGGAACAAGTATGAACTATTGTTTCTTCTTTATGCCATAAATATAAAGTGAAGTACAGGATAGTGAAATTTGACTTTCATGAATTGCATTGCTGTGTTACCAGAGTTGTTTGTGTCTTTGCCCTTAGTAAGAAACTCGATTGAAAAAAAAGATCAAGGCCATCAATTTTCAGTGTTGAAACTGAAAAGCATCCCACAACAATGTCTTTCAGGTGATAATGTTCACAGGAAAAGGTTCTTAATTGGAGAGAGCTGAGTGGGTGGGGAGAACAGCATGTTCCCAGAGAAGCATGCACTGCACAGCTGAAGCAATGTGAACCTTGGCCACAGCATAACGATTGAGCCAGCTTTCATTATTTCGCTAAACTCCTTAATTCTTGCTGCATAATGTGTAAGGCTGCACTTGAGAAAACGTTGAAAGGTGCTCAGGCTTTTTTGCTGTTGTTGTTGTCAAGTTTCCTTTGGTATAAACTGAAATAGCACCATTTTTATCAAAAGAATTACATTTGATTTGGTTAAATGAAATTCTAGTCTTGTTCCCACTTACCTTTTTCCTCCTTTTTCTCAGTGGCAAGGACAATTAAATGGATGTGCTACAATAAAACCTGTATGGGGAGCAAGAGATAGCTATTACATAGACTAAAAAGAGCCATGCTATCAGTGTAATGCTAATAAATTAACTGGGTGCTGCATTAGGAAACAGCATTTGCTGTGTTGAATAAACAAAATATGTTTAGATGTAATGCAAGAAAGAAGAAAGAGCAATGAGGAATCCAGAGATACGGTATGCAGGCATAATTGTGCATTGGACATGAAATGCATTCTCTGCTTAACCATAGAGTTTTTATACAGGGAATAAAATTATATTCAGTTCAGGATCTTTGAGGGCTTACATTTCAAGATGTATTTTCAGAGCAGAAGCCTAAAGTAGGTATGATTATTAAAGAAAATGTATCCTTTTAAAAAAACTCTGCTTGGAAGGGAGTTGGACCAACTGAGTAGCACATTTTGCAAAGCTGAAGTAAGTAATTGTAGCCAGTCCTTTCCCTGTCAAGAGATGTTACCTGTTATGAAAGGAAGCAGCATAGATTTCTGTCAGCTTATCATCCAAATGTCCAGAATCTGTGGTGAAAATATTATCCCCACGGCAAATCCAAACTTCTCTTATGCTTTTCCTGAGAGTGGCCATGTCCACATGCCACACCAACTCTGCTTGAGACTGGTTTTGCTGCTGAGGGCCCTAGTGAAAATGAGGCACAAAAATGTTTTTCTTATGATTGATTTAAATCTTAAATGTTGGTAAAGTGCAGAAAACCTTACTGCTGCGTCATCCTGAGCAATGTTTTTTCAGCCTGGGGTTAGCAGTGTGTAACAAGGAGCCTGCAGAAGATAATCAAGGCAGAGCTTGCGCTGTCTGACTGGGCACTGCCCTCACACAGGCCTCATCCCAGGGTGTGCACTCCATCATACCTCCCCAGATGTGCACTCCATCATATCTTCCCAGATGTGCTCGGCATTATACCTCCCCAGTGGAGAGAAGGACAGAAGCCCGTCAGTGTGCTGCTCCATTCTGGTTCTTGAGGCATCATCTTAAATTAACATACTGTGATAGCCACATGGCTCACTCCTTTCTTCCTTCCATCCAGCCATCCATCCATCCATCCATCTCTGGGTTTCCCTTGAAAGGAACCTGTTTTGCTGGGGGAGCAGTGAGCAGTCTGGCATAGTCTGGCTCTCCTCTTGATCCAGGGCCTGGACCTCTGCTTAGTACGTGCTGCAGTTCTGTTTGAGCCCTCAGTGTAGGCTGCTTCTGATATAGACAAACCTATAATCAGTTGAATTAAATTCACACTATAGGGATCTGCATTTCCACTGGGAAAATACATAGAAGCTTACAGAGCAGAAGAAAGTGGGAATTAATTGGCAAGAGTGATGGGAGAGCTTAAAACGGCACTGGCCCGAAGCACATGCATGAAATTGCAGGAAGCAGCCTTTGGAGGGGAAAAGAACTTCACTTACTTGCAGCTCATTACCATGCAAGAGAAGGACCAAGGAGACCAGTGACCTCCCAGTGTCCTGTAGGTTCTGTCATACAAATCAGAGAACTAGGCAGGCACTGAAAGGATAAAGCAACAGTCCTGTGCAATTTTCTTGGAAGCTGTGTGGCTCAAGCAGCAGCTGCCTACACAGCAGTGAACGTGCTGTTGCTCAACCTCTTTCCCACCACATAACACAGAGGAACCTGTGTCCCATCAAATAATGCTAATGAAGGAAACTCACCAGCCATCCACCAGGAGTCTACATCAGCCTCAGGACATGGGCTGCAGGGCTCTTTTCAGGCTGTGGGGCAGAATTGATATTCAGTGTGTCCTGCAGTCTCTGTGTCTCCCAACATGCTATGATTCTTTCTATATCCACGGTCTGAATTTTTGCCAGGAGGAGCCAGAGTGCAGTGGAGGGTATTGCATACTCAGGCATACAGTTAGAGCAGTGACCAGGTGTGCAGTCACGGCCAGGGCTGAGAAATTCCCTGTTTCCCACATTTCAGACAAAGCCTATACGTGTTTCAAGTGGAGTTGAAAAAACCTTTGCTGTATGATACTGTAGTGATAGAGCTGTCACCATGTACTGTGTGTGGTCTGGTTTCAACTCCTCCAGCTGCTTTCTGACAGCTAAAACATGTTTGGAAGTTGCAGTGGATAGTGAGAGTGGGTTTTTCTTTGTAAAGCTAACTACATTTAAAGTGATCACATGCCAAACTCAGCATATATAATGCAAGATTTTTCTCAGGAAGTATTTTGAAAGAACTTTTTCGTTTGTTTGTTAAATGCCTGAATAATTAACTTACATGCTAGTGATTTATCATTTGCTATTAGGAAAATCTAATTTGTTACACTGGAGAACCAAAGCAAACTGAGCCACAAGTACGTAACTTGTATGGTATAATGTGGATTATTTTGAAAGCATAATAAAAAGCTTTTCAGTGAATACATAATGGAGGCATAAATAGATACCTATTAGAATGGCATTCACCTGACTAATGAATCACCCAGATTGCTAAATGCTCATGGTCATTAGGAATGAAAAGTATGTTGTACATCAGTTAGAGCTAAACAGCCTGTCATTAGAGGGGCAGGATTCCACACTTGTTCCACACCTCCACTTTCTTTTTGATTTCTTTATATCCAACCACCAGGATTGTTTTCTAGCATTAATTTTTTTAGTTGGATTCTTCATTGAGGAAGCATTCATCTAAAACATACCATTTGGAAAAACTCTTTCATTCAATGTAAACCAGGAATTGGTCACTGCAGCAAATGGTGGTAGGAACAAGTGTTGCAGCAGATGAGGGTACCCTGGTTTTCAGACTGCATTCTGCATTGTCCTGCCTATCATGCAAAGAAGGGACAGACTCCGTGGTGGTTTTAACACTAGGCTAGCACTCAAGAACCTGCAACAAATGACCTTAAGCAAGTCTATAATGCTATCTGTACCTTATCTCTGTGTGTAAAATAAAGGCAGTAGTGCTCTGTAGGTGTGTTGTTCTTAGTACATTTCAGGTGTCAGTAACTGGTACTCGATAGATATGACATTTTTGCTGGAAAATACTTTATGTGAAATTTGTGTTGGAAATGACAGGAAAAATTTCAGGATTGTTTATTTCCTACTCAGATTTCAAATTAAGACCAAATTTGACCGTTTTTATCAGACAGAGCTGTAAAATGGTCTTCAGGGATGCACTGAATTACTGCAGAGTCTAACTGTCTTTCAGAGAGAATGTGATGATAAGGGAGGCACTGCATTGTGTTACATTTCTAATTATGCTATCTGCATCCTCCATTAGATACTACCATTCAATTAAGACTACACTATATCTCCTGGTAATGGAATCATTCATTATTACTGAGAAAGCAAAGCATAATATTAAAATCTGATCACTTGGAGAAAAGCCACCATGTCCCTCTCCCTCTTTCTAAGCCACTTTTAACACATGCAACGTTTGTCCATCTTTATTTTTCCTGATAGCCAAACGCTTAGCAATGTACCAAGAACCTGATTCTGAAGAAGAAGAGGCAGCCCCAAAAGGAGGAACTCTGTCCCAGCGTGACAGTATCTGCAGCCATCAGAGCATCAAAGTGATACACAGGAGCCAGAGCACCAAAACTCACCGGCGCACGGGTAGCAGAGCTGAAGCAAAAAGAGCAAGCATACTCTCAAAGCACACTGCATTCAGTAGCCCAATGGTAAGTCATGAGAACTAAATACACAGTGTCCTCTATCTTGTAATAGAACCATGTCCTGAAAAGGAAAAGGTAAATCTGTAGCACATTGTGTGAGTCTTTATAGATTTCATCTTGGTATTATTACTTCTGTAGTCACAGCTGTTTGTACAAAAACAATGAAGTTTGTTGGCATAGATCTTATCTAAATGCCTTGTCTGTGGGAACAAGCTGAAGGTAAAGACAACCTGAAATGTTTGTTTTAGTTATAGTTTGATTTTGGAAAGAAAAGGAAGCTGAGAATAGCATTGAGGTCGAGGATCGAATTGTTCTGGACATGCCTCTTCTTTTCTCTTTTGTCAGAGAATTTTAAAACTATCAAGTGCTGGAGTGGATGCCATGTATTCCAATTCTTAGACACTGTTGACATACACCATAGCATAGTTTTTAGTGTGTTTCAGTGGTTATCAGTCGGTTGCATGTGTTGTATTTTAAAATCTAAATATCTTTACATTTCAAAACATTGATGACTTTATGTCCTCACAACTTCATTTGGTTTATTTTATACTGTTGTAATTTTGTGTAAGTTTTACATGAGGTGAATGGTAATAGGAAGGGAGAGGAGCCAAGTTGTATCTATTTAGAGGTTTTGCATTGTTGCACTGTTGACGCAAATTCCCTCTTAAAGTAAATTACAAATACAAAGAAAGATGCTGTTTGCACTGGTGGAACTTCTTGATTTCAGTCAAGACTAAGCTCTTTTGGTAAAATTCCAAGCTGCAGTTTTTATACGTGGACTTCTGTGGTTGCTCATATTCATCAGCTGCTGAGCATCAAGACATAAAATTCTACTGAGAAAAAGGACTTAGATCAATTTATCTTTTAATCTTTTGTATCCTTGCCTCCCTCTGTGTTACAAAGCACTGCAGTTGGCTCTGCCAAGAATTATATTAAATAAGTAGAAGATACTGATGAAATAGAGTTGAAAGGGCTCAATGTTTCAATGTAAAAAATCCTCATGAATTAACTTCAAATGTGTGGATGATTGTTGTTCTCTAAGAAACAATTGAAGATGGTTTCATTTTCTTGTGCTGATGTAAAGCCAAACTTTAAATGTCATTGCTGTCTATTTTTTCCACACTTCTGGTCTCTGCAGTGTACCATACTTTAGTATTAGATAATAAATGTCTTGAATTAAACAGGAAAGAGGGAGGAAAATTAGTATGTAACTCTCCTCCTTTCCACTACCTCCAAAGTAGATAAATATTGCTGTTATAAATATTTCACATCATTTCTACCAGTAGGTTCATTATTAACTGTTCATTGTCTAGAATGGGTGTGTTATAGTTCACTCCTCTTCTACTCTGTGGTGTAAGGCCACCACAAAACTCTTGATATTGGCACAGCTTTGGGTGCTTTAATTGCCTGTTGCTGCTTTGGAAATGTGTAGAAACACAGATATTAATCACTGGTATTTGTTACTAGGAGAAGGACATCACACCTGACCCAAGGCTGTTAGAAAAGGTGAATGAATGTGCTAAGCATCTGGAGGTCATGAGGAGCCACGAACAGCCATTGTCCCATCTGAGTCCAGAACTATGTGACGTTTTTGACTTCTTCATAGCTTTGACTATATGTAACACAGTCGTGGTTACGGCACCAAATCAGCCCCGACAGAAGGTAAGTTAAAGAGTAAGGAGAAGAGACTTCAGGCTTCTTTGACCTTGATCTTGTAAGCTAGGGAAAGAAAAACTCCCTACTCTAGTGAGAGCAAGTTGTGAGATGACTCGTAGAACCACTGTGTGACTGAGTGAGTTTAATAATGCATTAGCTGAATGGAGCATGTCAGCTATTTCACTTGCCTCCATGGCAAGATACGCTTTCAGCGACAATTTCAAGATATTTCTGAAACTCTCCTGATTTCTGTGCTGCAGCTTATTCATTTAATAAGCATAAATATGTAAGTATGTGTGGAAAGTAATTTGTAAATGTGCAAAACTTACCAGAAAGGGATATAAGCTGTCAGTGAGTAAATATTTCATATGTATGGATTAAACTAAGAAAAGGCTGAGACAATTTTTAAAAGTTTAAAAAGAGAAATATACTTGAAAAACATCACCTAAAACTTTCAAATTATGTAAAAGATGCATCTTAAGCTCATTATGAGAAATAATGATCGTTAGCACTTAAATTGGCCTTTAACTAATGTCATTGATGAATGAGTATTTCAAGAACACAATCCCAAGATGATCTGTAAGACAAAACTATAATGGAATGTAATATTAAAGCTCGCCAGCAGCTGGAATTTCCATTCTGGAGAAAATTCTGCACTTTGCTTCTGTTCCAGATTGGAATAAAAAGTGAACTAGTCTGCAAAATGATGTGGTTTTGTGCCAAGGAAACATTTGGCGAATGCTCAGTTCTGCTGTTTCAGGAATGCTACACTGTTATACAATAATATAATATATATTACCATGAATATGCTATTACTATTAGTGCTACTGCATCTTTAGAACAGATTTGTGTGAACTGAGATGAATGATAAATCTGAAGCAAAATTCTTCAGTGCTGAAAGAGACGGGGGAAATTACTTATCGCAATATGTGTCTTTTGACAATATTTTCAACATTGCCATATTCTCGTTGAACTTTACTTCTACAAGATACCACCCTTCTCAGTAGAAAAATACTGCATTAACTCTTTTTTCACTACCTGCACTGAATATGCACAAAGGATGACAAGGTTTCATGCTAATGGTAGCTTTTAGCATCCACTGCTAATGGTGGTGGTGCAACATTGATAGACTATCCATTAGTCATATCTGAGGAGGTGAAAGAAGAAAAAACTGTTGTAATACAAATATGTGTGCTTTCATACACAGGTATAATTCTGAAGTTCTAGTAAGTTTCTTTGTTGTTGTTGAGTCAGTGTTGTCCATTTACTTTCCTTTCTCAAAATACAAATACCATTACTTCTTGCCCTCAAAGAAATTTTACTTTTTGGAGATGTTTAGACTGACTATTGGTGTCAGAATTCTTGTACAGCTTTTCTTTGGCAATTGTTCATTGGTGGGTTTTGTTCTTCTCAAGGTTAGAGACCGATTTGAACTAAAATCTCCAGTGAAAACCATTGAAGACTTCATACGAAGATTCACTCCAAGTCGCTTGACCTCTGGATCTAACAGCAGCAGTTCATCTAGTCTAGCTACAAGCAAATCAATGCACAGATTTGGTTTAAGCATGCTTTCACCTACATCTACAGACAGCACTTTATTAAAACTGGAAGAGAAGCTGGCATACTCTGCACAGATGAATAACAATGGCTACAGCTCCCAGCAAGGCAGGACAGCTGTGGGGAGTGCACCTGAGGAAGGAGAACTCCGTTATGAAGCAGAGAGTCCAGATGAGGCTGCTCTTGTCTATGCAGCAAGGGCATATAACTGTTCTCTGGTTGGAAGGCTGTCTGACCAGGTATCAGTGCAGCTACCTCACCTGGGAACCTTAAGCTTTGAAGTATTACATACGTTGGGCTTTGATTCCGTCAGGAAGAGGATGTCAGTAGTGGTCAGGCATCCTCTCACAGATGAAATAAATGTTTACACTAAAGGAGCAGATTCAGTTGTTATGGATCTTCTTCTCCCCTGCTCTTCAGGTACACCTCTTACTTACCTTTGGGGGGGTTGGGAGGCAGTTAGTTGCTGAAGATCTCGTCTTACTGCCTTGGCTAGCAAGTAGACTTGCCTGCTTTCATTTGGTAGAATGGCAATCATTACCCTTCTCTTATAATACTTTGTAATTATTGCAAATTTTCTGTAACAATTGCTAGTTCCTTACCTCACAAGAATGAGTGAAGATAATTTCTGTAGAAGATCTTCTACTAGCAAACTTTATTTTAAAGGAATTTCTTACAACTCTGCCAAAGCATTTTACATCTCTTTAGAAAAACCTGCCTGGTGGTGCTTGGACAATTGAGTATTTTATATGGAACTGAAGTACTTCTTATTGGTACTTCTTATTGCTGCTTCCCTCTGTTTCATTTGTAAGTCCTTATGTCCTTTTCCTGAAATGTGTTGCATTAATCACCACATTTTTTCATATTTATCTATGATGCTAAAGGGCAATGTGAATCAATCAGCCATCAAAATAGAAAGGTTGTGGAAAAGATGGAGAAATGCTGTTCAGACAAGAATCTTGGCTCCAAATACATGGTTGACTAGCAAGCAACAGACATGTAGCTGTGAACATAGAATGGAGAATGGAGAATTCTCCATCACCCAAATGTCCTAGGACACAGGGACAACTTTAAATAGCTAATTGTAATCACGTGGTTTCAAGAAGAATCCTATAAGTTTTCAGAAGTTGGGTTTTAGTTTGCGTTAATCAGTTTGCATCTAATTTACTGTATTTTCAACACTGAATTTCATCCAGTGTTTAAAGATTACTCCAGTATGAATGGACAGAGCCCAAAAGTACTAGAAGTACTTCCCATGTTTCACTAATGCATTGACTTTGTGGTTACTTTGACATTAGTTGGAGTAAACAATTGTGAAAGGCTTATACTGTGTAATTTTAGTTTAACGAAACACAGAAAAATGTTGGCATTAGTTTTCTGGTTTCAGCCATATAAATCAAAGCTGAGCCAAAAAAATTAAGAACAACTTGTGCTTAACTAACAACAAAGTATTCATGAATAATTTTCTAGCAAAGATCTGATATCACAGAAGGCACGTAGAGCATCTGTGGAAACTTCTTTCCTTCCAAACTATTAATAGATATTTGTAACACTGAACATTTCTAATACCTAGAAAATAAGGAATGGAAATGAATTCTCAGAATGAGAACTGAGCATTTAGAAAAGAAAAAAATATTTTATGCCACGTCTTAATTCTTTTGCCACCCTGTAACATACTATGTTTGAAGCTGCAATGCCCATTCACAGTAGACTCTTTGGATCAAGGAATTTTTAGGGGAATTTCAGGCAAGCCTAGGTAAAAACAGTAAGGCCACTTAGAAAAAAAAATGGTGACATTATCAAAGGTGATGTATGTCAGAGAAGAAGAAGAAGCAGAGTTCCTGAAGGTCAGTGTAGGAATGAGCAAGCAATGTCTGTAGTTGGGCAAATACAGATTCCACTATTACAGGCAAGCAAATTGAACATGGTTCTGAAATTGTGTGGGAAGGTTTTTGTTTTGGTTTGGATTTTGTGTTTGTTTGGGGGTTCTGAGAACTATGAGTTCTGGTGTGCTTTGCTTTTTCAAGCAATGTAAAGTGCAGCCACTAGAACAGCATAAACAGTTCCCCTTGTTTTGTAGTCCTCTTAAGCCCCTGCTGGCTTCAGTAATTCTGTATGTTTCAGCAGATCTGTCTGAAAAACATTTGACATTTCTCTTGAGTATCTTTTACTCCTGGAACTGAATTCAGAGTCTCTGCCTGCAGTATTCTAGTGTCAAAAGATGTAAAGGGAGCCTCAAAAGATTTATGCTGTGGCTATTATCTATATTGCGGGATCTGTTGTTGGTGTTACCCAGTTCACTTGTGACAGTGGAACATGAGTGTGAGAGTGCTGCAAGAATTCAGTCATCTATCATTTCAAGGAAATTACTAAAAAGCAAATGGACAACTAATCCCACAGCTTGGTATTTGCTCTGTTAGTGTTCAGGGACATGTGAACTGTACACTAGTCAAGCGTGCATCTTGAGACTTGTGCCCTTAGACTGAAGGACCAAGGCAGCACCATGTCTGTAATCTCCCAGCTCCAACACCCATGGCATGAAACAAAGATTCCTATTAGGGAGAAAGAGTATTTTAGAATATGTATGCGAAACAGCCTAAAATCAGAAGCAGAAGTACTATGTTTTGGCTTCCTTGTGTCTTATAGAAACGTATAAATCATCATGAACTTGAAAATTTAAAAATCTTACAAATTTGACTCCATTTGCTCTGCCTGTATATCTAGTTGCTGTGGAACCTAGTGTATTCTGATAGCAAACAGATATTTCCAAGAGCCGTGAAATGATTCCCAAGAGTGTATTGTTTTTACTTTATCTCAACAGTCACCATGTTCATAAATAAGAAAGTTACTGCTTGAGTTAATACCCAGCTCACACAGAAACTGTGAACATAAATCATTGAGAAAACAATGACTGTTCTGGCTTTCTGCAGCTTGAGATTATGGAAGGAAATGAAGAAGCAGGTGGCCACTAGCTCTCTGTCATTCTTCTGGAGGAGACTTCCTTGCTGTTTTTCACTGACATGGTGCCTGTGGTAACACTGCTCAGAGCAGACACTGCATCCCAGCTAAAAAAAATCTCCACAACTGGGTTTTGTCTGCAAGAGATCCTTCCCCCCTTCTAGCTTCTGAGCACAAGATGATGCTCAGGGTAGGACCAATGAGGCACATGAGCAGCTATAAAGGGGATTTAACTGTCACTGGTGTGCTGGAACTGAGAATTTGTACAGAAAATAGTATGCACATCTCTACTTGTAGAGAGTTGCTGTCTTTGTTCATTGAAGGAGGTATGAGCATTTGACACTGTGATCACTGCTTTAGCACCTGTGGTCTTCAGACAGATCTGAACTGATTGACCACTTAAGCTTAAAGGGATAGAAACAGCTTCTGATGTATTCAAACACCTATTGAAATTTGCATCATTCGAAGTCAGTGAGCCACTGAAATAGCCACTCCCATAAGGCAATGTCTTGAGGGATATGCAAAAAGATGGCATTTTTTTCTAGAATGTTAATGTATCACAATGAATTAGGATGAATCCCTGCCTGCTTTATTGCTCTAAAGTTTTAAAAAACCCTCACTAATACAAGAAACCTCAAAGAAGGTTTGCTGCAGTACTTCTCACAGAAAAAAAATTCTTATGTTATACAGCAAAGTCACATGTGCCAAAAAGGTAATAATGCACTAATAGAAAAGTAGCAAAATGAAACTGTGTTGGGCTGCTGTTTATTTATATGCATATTTCCATGTATAGTGTAAGAAAGGGCTTTCCAATTGCAAATAGTACTTTTAGGGATGTTGTTCTGGATGTTCTATCTATTTTATTCCTTTGAGACAATCAGCAGCGATAGCATAGGTAGTATTAATAGGTAGGTGGACAGGCCCATGAGAATATTCCTACTAGTCAGTATTCACCACATGACCTTAATCAGAGATGGAACTGAAATGAACATATGCAGGAAAGACCACAGTCTTCACAGAGTCCCTTAGGAACAGCTGCATATGTGTACTCTCAGATTTGCAGACCTAGAGAGGATAGGAGAGTCTTTAAAGGTGAGAAAATAGCTGTACAGTGAGTAAAATGTTCTGATACACGGTTGAGATAAATGGAACAAAAACCAGAATACTGGAATTCCAAACTCACAGTTCCCTTATTTCTACAAAATCAATACATGTATTGTGCTGGAGCATCTGAATGCTCAACTGTGCACTCTGCTGCTGTATAAATATGAAAGTGCTGAATGCTATGTGACTTTATAGACAGACAGATATATATTTGCAGTCACCATATAGCAAGATCAAATTCAGTATGAGTGCACAGTGGGTAAATGGGCACTGAAAAGTGTAAACAGTAAGATACTTATGCCATCTAATTTATATACCTGTATTAAGTGCTTAATATAACAGTATAGTGCCCATAGGCTGTCAGTATGAGAAGTGAGAACATTCAGTGCTGAACTGAGTACATAGTAGGTCTCTTGAGGTGCTCAGACTTCTGGTGAAGAGTGGTCACCTGACTTAGTGACTGGTTACTGTATAAGTACCAGTAACTCAAATATTCCACTTAGGAACAGCTCCAATTACAGAATTATATCCTGAAATGATTCTACATCCCCTGAAAATATTCAGACTTTAGTAAAAAAAAGTGTATCACATCAGGGAATGGGAAAACTTGCCAGAAGGTACCAGTCATTCCCACTCAATGGTTCCAATCTAAAAATTTACCAGCTTTTACATTTACTTTAGTGCTAACCTTGAAATTCATATTATTTAAGATTGCTACTACAGTACTTTTTTCATGCACTTCTCTTGATCCTAGATGATAAAAAAAAATTATTACTGCTTGTTTTTAATTTTTGGAGACATCATTTCATGTAATAAGATGGAACAAACTGTGCTGCCATCATATTTATTACTCTATGTTGATCACAGAGTGAGCACATTGCACCAATCCCGGCTAAAGAGAGAAAGGAAACAGATGCTCAGTCCTCATTTTGAGTAGTTACACATGGCTTTAAGTGAAGGGTAAAGCTACGTGGAAGTTCTGCTGATGCATCCGAGGTGGAAGCTAGCTGTGAGGTCTGCAAGTGCAAATTCTCCTCTAAATGAAAGCACAGTCATACCCAGAACTTCTTGTGTTGATTAAGACTGATAGGAAGTATCAGTACAGCACTAACAGTCAAAAAGACCTTCATGCACTTAGAGCACTGTTTCCACTTCTTTCGAGATATTAGCCTTGGTGGAAGACTCAGTGCTATTTCTAAGTGTCATTCTTCTGCACATGATGAGCTGTGGAGAAGCAGAAAAACATTTGTTAGTAGTGTATTTGAAATCATACTTCTATTTCTGACAGTATTGTTTGCTATGAAGATTATCATGATTTCTTAAAATATTCAGGCGAAGGAAATACTTAAGGAGTGAAAAATAAGGTCTTTCTCACATTCATTCACAGTGACTTTTTTGAAGAAGAAAGATAGAAAAGAGAACAGATAATTTTTTTTAAAAATTGAGTGTTTTACTTGAATTTTCCGGGAAATATCAACAGCTCTTTAAAAGTATCAGATATAAAGTGCTGGTACAGTGAGTACTGTATACAAGTTTTTATTCTCTGAGGCAATTCAGCTGCCGTTATTTTTCAATGAGTAATTTATGGTTTTATTCTTATCTAGATGACCCTCGGGGCAAACATCAAAAAAAAATCCGAAGCAAAACACAGAATTACCTTAATCTTTATGCTGTAGATGGGCTGCGGACCCTCTGTATTGCAAAAAGAGTAAGTAAATGCAGGCTTTTAGTTTGCTTTTAAGGAGAGTCTTGACAAAGATTATTGAAGGTATTTATTATTTTTTTGTTCTTGATTCGTAACTTCTTTTTCATTTTATTCAGTAAAGGATGAATGCCTTTGCATCATATTGACTGTGCCCTCACATACTCTTTGTAATAGGTTCTCAGCAAGGAAGAGTATGGCTGTTGGTTAAAAACTCATTTAGAAGCAGAATCCTCTATTGAAAATCGTGAAGAACTTCTGTTTCAGTCAGCACTGAGGATAGAGAAGAATCTACATCTGCTAGGTAATGAAATGAGAGCTGGACATGAAATTAAAATGTGATAAAAATTCTGAAAGCTTGGCTATGAAATCCGTTCTTTCCCTTAAATTGTTTCTGACAGCACAGAAATTGGCTTCGGTGGGACTTCATCATGGCTGTCATGTGCAGCACCACAAAGGAATGGGATATAATTAACATAAAAGACATACCCTTTTTTCCTTGCTCCTGCCATCATTTTATCACTAGTGAAATAAGTGGAGTAATACCAGGGATGAATTTGACACCATATCATGAATAGGAACTGCTGCTCTAAAGGAGAGGAGGACTTGGCCCAAGCAGTCTACAGAATTTCATTAACTCAGTGCTGCTTCAACACGTCAGAGACTTCCCTGACTTGGGGGGCACCAGAGACACACATAAAGCAAAGCTCATAAACTGCGTCTGTGAGAGGCATCAGTTCTCATATACATCAGGTTCAGCACATGCACTCAGGGCCTGCATATTCCCTGCCAAGGGTTGCAGTTAAAATCAGTTTATGTAAAAAGTATTGCAAGAGCTAAGTCATACTCTTTTGAGTTGAGATGTTGAAAGCACTGAGATTCTAAAATGTATGTATATACATTAGTACTTCATGCATCCAACTGCTTTCTCTGGCAAAAAAACTGGGACAGCCATTACACTGTTGGAGAAAACGACCTTCACTAATTGCCAGCATGCCTGTCTCTGGGAGACAGATCCACCTCACCCAACTTTTAGTGCATCTACTGCAGATATTTAAGGCTTAACATATAACCAATGGAGAGAAAAAAAAATTGTAGTGTAGTTCATTTGGTCTGACATAGATACCTGCTTTAGGATTAGATGAATCATGCCCTTGAAGTGTCTGGTTCTCTCCCTTGACTTAAAGGGGGGCATTGAGTTGCATAATTCAGACCAGAGTAATCAAGATCCCACCATAGGTGTACCTGTTGGCTCTGGCTGCAGACTGAGGTGGAAAAAGAAAAAAAAAAAGTGAAATTGAACTGCTAGGCAAAGAAGTGAGTTCTGGCCAGTAGTAAACTATTGGTTCAGTCATTTTCCAAGAACTTCATACTGTGGTTTGTAGCTTGCAATGATCAGTCATCATTGGGTCATGGGAATAAAAATTTAGTCTGGAATATATTTTTCTTTGTTTGGATAGCAATAGCTTTCCCAACATTGCCCTAAGAATGTGTTTTCATGTAAATGACTGGTGCTCAGACTTAAGGGGGGTTCTATTGTTAATTGTTTTTTTTTTTTCAAGGAACAACTATAGAAGTAATATTTAGCTGAGAAAAGTTTATTTTGTTTTTCCTGTTGTTCCAGGTAATTTGCATGTCTGTCACTTTCTCATTTGCTAGTAGCAGGGCTTGCATTTCCTTACATTGAAGTCTCCCTGACACTCAGTGGAGCACTGATGTACTAGTGGTGACATTGAGCTTGGTCCTGAGTGGCTTTTTGACACTTTAATATATATGAAAATCTTGTCTCAGTCAACTGATTTATGTAAGCATAAAAGAGATGCCCAGTCTCTTAGAAACAGGTAGAAAGATGCATTGAAAGCATGAAAATACAAATTTTATTCTCCCATCATGGTCAACAGATTTATGATTTATTCTCTGCTATATCTCATCTGACCACCAGTGTCTTTCTGCAAGAGCAAAGAGCAGCAACCACACACGAAAAGGTTTATGTCTGCAGTCTAATCTGCTGTTGCCAAGCTGCAGTCCTGCTGTTATTCCCCTTCAAAAGAGGAATTTCTAGTGACCCACTCTCTTCTTGTTGAGAAAAGACAGTTAAGACTTCTGGGAACTGAAATGATCTCCAAGAACCAATACTTTCTCTAGCAACATTCAGCAGAAATGATGTAGATATAGAGCATAGAGACAATAAGCCTTGTGAACCTCTGGGACTAGGAATGGCATCTGGTTGCTTTTGAAATTTTGAATTCTGGATTTGTTGTTTATTGTTGATGCAAATGTTTACAACAGCTACTTTCCTCTCTTCCTCCTCATTACCCCCAAAAATCTGCCCAAATCGTGCAACCATTGATAGTTTAGCTGTCTCCCAGTAAAAGTGACTGCTGGTTGTTTTGGGTTTTGGTTTGATTTTTTTTTTAATCTAGGCTTAAAATTTAAGGACAATCCTAAGTGTTCATTTAATATGGAATATTTTGCTTTTTTATGTGCTTAGGTGTAACTGGCATAGAGGACCGTTTGCAGGATGGTGTTCCAGAAACCATTGCGAGCTTGCGCAAAGCTGGGTTGCAGATTTGGGTTCTTACTGGAGACAAGCAAGAAACAGCTGTTAATATTGCATATGCCTGCAAGCTATTAGATCATGATGAAGAAATCCTCACTTTGAACGCTGAATCACCAGTAAGCAGATCCAATATATGAGTTTACTAATGAACTTTTGCTTTATTTTCCACCTGTACAATTAAAATTTGATGGCTTTTTTCCTTTTCCCTTTTTTTTTTTTTTTTTTCTTCTTCTCCTGCT
>VZRX01022397.1:81063-108955 GCA_013398075.1 Notiomystis cincta | reverse complement strand
TTTTTTTCCTTTTCCTTTTTTTTTTTTTTTTGCTTCTTCTCCTGCTTCATCTATAATTTTCAGGTAGGACCTATCTTTGAATACTTTTCAGTGAATCATGCTTCTAAACCGTAGTCTCATGTATCATAACCTTACTGAAAACATGTAACTGTGTATAGTGAACTCCACTGTGAATGAAAATATGCCATAGCAGCATAAATTACTTTATTTGATATGCATTCTCAAAACATCCCTTGTTCTGTTTATTGGCACTAATGGGTCTAAAAAGCAACCTGTTATTAAATACATGTTGAGAAAGAAAGCAACTGACAACCTGTTGAGAATTTGTGCTTTATTTTGTGCCACTGAAATGTAGTATTTAGGTAACTCAGTCATTCATGTTTTCTCAGGTGGCTTTTTCTCTGGAGATAGAAGCAATATTTAAATTTCGATGCTAACAATGAGAGGCAGAAAACCACATCTACAGTAATGCCTTGCTTCCTAACAGACCTTTCCTAATCCTTCTGAATTACTGATCTTTCCTGTGCTCAACTTGTTGCAAGCAGTCACAAAGAGTTTACTGATACGGTGTAATATACAAGGAACCAGACTGATAGTGCTGTAGTCCTTTTATGGGGTGATAAAATTGGACTTCATATCAGCAGAGGAGAGGTAGGCCGTCAGTATTCAGCTCCAATTTCTTTCAAAAAGGAAGAAAAGATAACAGCATTTTCCCTTCTTGAGTGTATCAACTGAACTGGTAAATTAATTTTCCGTGGTTTTTCTTTTAGTCATACTTTGCTGTAAGACCAGTAGCATTTCTTTTAAATGTTCATATATTCTCAATAACATCTTCTAGTTGAGTATGGCTAGGAGGGAGATTTCAGCTTAAATAACCTTTAATTGGCCTTTAACAATGCATAACTCTTTGATCTGAGTTGTGGGCGTATACATGGTGTTCATCACCGTAATGGTGTTCATCACCATACTTAACTTGGTACCAATTATATATCATTTCCCAGCACTGTTATTCTGAGAAGGCACTAAAAGAAATTAATTTAGCATACAAAAGTGCATGTTAAAGAATAATTAGATTTTAAGCCTTTCTACTCTTTATTGTTGACATACATTCTGCAAGAATTGTGTTCAGAACAAGTAGAAGATTATTAGAAATTAAAACTTTAACAGCACCGCAAATAATACATTCCCCATATTAGTTATGCCTAAACATGCAGCAAACAGAAGCCTTCAAATACGTGTTCTTTTCTCTCAAGCATTTTTGTTTTGAATTTCTTTTCAGGAGACATGTGCTGTCTTGCTGGAACAGTGTCTGCAATGCGTAGAGTCTAAATTTTCAAACAACACAATAGACGGAGCTACTGGAAACATGACTGTTGGGTTCACCCCTCTCTATCCACCCTCTTCCTCTGTGCTTTCCAGCTTGGGCCTAGTCATTGATGGAAGGACTCTAGCTTATGCCCTGGAGCCTACGCTAGAAGATAAATTCCTTGCACTCGCCAAGCGATGCCGTTCAGTACTGTGTTGTCGCTCTACCCCACTCCAAAAGAGCATGGTAGTGAAACTAGTCAGAGACAAACTCAAAGCAATGACCTTGGCAATAGGTAAATACCTCGGTTTAAACTAGCTTGCTTTGATGTATACTGTGTCTTGACTTGACTTCTCACAAGTGAAACAGCCTTCCAGTTTTGTCTGAAAACATGATGGACAATTCTGATATACTTATTCTAACATATTTACTCAAAAGCAGGATAGAACTCTGGAGGAGTATTTGGGATATCTTCCTACAGAAGTTAGGTAATCAATTATGCTAGGAGGTTTTGACATGTCTGAACACAGCTGTGAAGAACTGGGTTATCTGATGCTGTGCAAAACACTATTTTGCAATCACTCTATTACACAAAAAAAAACCAAATTGTGCTCAGTGCCATTTCACCCAATCGTGTTTAAACTCAAGGTTGTGTGTTTATCATCACAAGTCAGCCATACAGCACAGGCTATGACTTGGCCTTGTCATTATAGGGAGTGGATTTATAACTGGTATCATGCCAACGCTTACACTTCTTCCCACCTAATCACTCAATTGGCAGAGGGGAGACTTTGGCAGCCAGTCTGTCTTAAGTTTGGCAGGATCTTCCACCTTTTTTTATGATTTTTACACAAGTCAACCAGCTCTTCTTTCCCTATTTCAAGTTTAGGTTCATGTTTCATTAGAAGATATTATTTCAGCATACACCATCACAAATACACTTTCTTTCATCTACCTGTATTGGTTAATTATATCTGGAACACATGTGGGTGGGACCTGCCCATGAGAAACCCTAAGT
This sequence comes from Notiomystis cincta, assembly GCA_013398075.1. Lineage (NCBI taxonomy): Eukaryota > Metazoa > Chordata > Aves > Passeriformes > Notiomystidae > Notiomystis > Notiomystis cincta. Next base: position 106,631 of record VZRX01022397.1, on the reverse strand, counting down.
ATATATAATAATTGTGTGACATCGACATCACCAAGTATGTGCTGATAATCATAATCTTCATTCTCAGTATATTATATCCAGCTCAAATATGCCTCCCTCCTACTGAATTTATATCTTTGCCTAGCTGAGTGTGGACATAATCATTTGCATATGTTGTAAAAAACATCTGGTTCGTTAACTTGAATTTTCCAGAATGCTTAAAAACACTAGTGGAGACTGGGCAGCTTATATTGTCATTCTTTCTGAGCACCTTGAGCCTATGAGTTGAGCTTAAGCTCCTGCTCTGGCTTAAAGCCTAGCCATATGCATCCTCCTTTTTAACCAACATGAGCTAACTTGGGCTGTGTCACACAGTCACAAAGACATCAGCTTTGTCTGGTTAGCAGATACCACTCTTATGAATGCCAACACCTGGGAAACTGGTGAGATCCACTTTAGTTTAAAAGCAAGTGTCTTGTCATAAGCCAACGGTTTCATTTTCCACTAGCCCACTGGCCTTAAATTTAAGACAATAAGTACTAGACACATATCTCATTCTGGTGTCCTGTCTATGGCATCTATGGCACCTATCACTTGTGGTATTGTGACTGGAAGCAGAGTAGGGGGTGGTGGCTCTGCAACTATTCCAGTTAAATCTACCAATCTTAGATGTATTAAAGACATTGGAGTGGTCAACCCTACTCTCTTGACTTCTTCTTTCATTCATCTACTTTTAACTTTTTAAAATATTTTTACAGTGTAGACATTTTCATTTTAGGCCTTCTTACACATTTAATTCTTAGTCACAGCTGATTGCAGGCAGACTGTTAATCAGGACACAGAAGTATTGAGAAGCTCATTCTCAGCCTTCTCCTGTTTTACTGTTGGTGCAGTTCAGGCCTGATACACGAATTTTAGATATTACTAAAAAGAGATGGGTTTGTTTTATTGTTACTTGCCTGTGATAAAAAGGTCTACAAAGATCAGAATGTCTTGGAAACTTGGCAAGCTTTGAACCTTATATTCTAAAGGTATATCCTTTTCTATCACATATACTATACCCAACCAACACTTATTAAATGTCTCTCTTACTGTACTCAACCAACACTCAGTAGCAACTGTTTTTCCTTTGTTTTGTTGCTGCTAACTGTTGTGGGTCTGCTAGTGACAGCAAAACTGTATTGTGTCATCTTTAGGTGATGGTGCTAATGATGTCAGCATGATCCAAGTGGCCGATGTTGGTGTGGGGATCTCTGGTCAAGAAGGCATGCAGGTAATGTTGCTCATCCAGTGGAAAGCACTCCCATGAGGGCATGGAACAGCCATTTCCTATAGGTCAGATTGTTCAGACTGCCTCTGGCTGTTCAGCAAAAATAAAGGAAAAGCAGCAAGTCATGCTGAGGAGTGCCGGTTGTGTGTTCTAAGGGTTCTTTCAGCTTGAGTTGGAGCTCATGCTGGTTCTCACATCTGTGATGAGTTTACACACACTCTACCTTCTCAGAAAACAGAACTTAGCAGATCCCTTTAAGCAATATGATTAAAGAAATAATTGCTTGAAGGAGAAAAAAAACTCAGCTATGCATTATTTAGGAAATAAAGGTTCATCTTATTCTCCTCTCCTCTGTATTGCTTGGGTATACTTCTCCTATGGAGTGGCTGCACAAGCCAGTACAATTGATGTAGCTTATTTGCATACTGTAGTGGTGACCCTTAGCCCAGCCACCCACACATCTCACTCACTCAGCTTATTCAGACAGCAAAATAGTGAAAAAAGTAGAAATTGTGGCCCTTCGCAGAACCACTGCTCCCTACACCTTACCAAGTCGTGGGTTTGACCATGTTTCCAGTCACAGGGAATAGCAGGATGAGGGTACTTGCCTTGTAGTCTTCTGGATGTGTTCCACTTACGATTACTGAGTTACCACTGTAAAAGAGGCACTTTGCTCATCCCAGAAGAGAGAATGTGTATGTATAGGATGTCATGTTAGCTCAGCCTCCTGTACTGCTAGTGCAGATCAGTTGCAGTGTTAGGACCAGACGTGGCAGTAAGACACAGAGAATGAGGAGGATACCTCATTTCCACAACCTACCTTGTATTTGGGCAGGCTGACTGCATGAGAAAACAGAGTAGCTGAGTATATGTCAAATAGCTCTACAGGGAAAGTGGGAAGTGTTTCCATCCTGAGGACCTGAGCAGATGAGCATGCTCCTTAACTTAGTTACCAGTGGGTGGTTCTCTGACCCAAATTGCTTTTTTTGCAACACTGGCTGGATGTTTAGCTCAAAAGGGAAGAGAGGCCTCCTTCACACAGTGCACAAGTTGGCTATAGAGTTTTATTTCATGGGATTTCATGAATGCTGTAATTTATTTGGGTCAACACACAAACTTACGAAACAAAAATTTAAGTGAGCTATGAACTTGGGTATCAACTTTATGCATTTTCTAACTGCAGAGCAGCAGTCTAGGACTGGTCACTGGAGAAAAGTCAGTAGATATTTTTCTTATTTGTCATATGCTTTTCAGTGTGTATGAATCTACAAATCCTTCATTGATTTCTGCAGTATCACTCTGCAGGCAGTCCAAGCTCCAGAGAGCTCAGAGAAGGCTGGTTTTGTGGGCTCCCCTCCAGACCTATCAATCCAAAAATGTCTGCTGTAAACTTCTTGTGTCTTACCACCTCTTATGAACTTACCAAAAAGCTCTTGCCATCTATGTATTAATTAAGATGACTTTTTTCCCTAGTGCAGACATACACTGCTCATCGCATTTTTTTTGACTCCTTGCCACTTTCTCATACACTTAGAATAACCAGTCCTCAAATCCCCCTGGCTTTTGCAGTGTAGCCAGGTCTGAAAGCTATTTTCTCATTAACTCATTAAACTACCTGGGGTTTTTTTTCTAAATGAAAGTTCAGCAGAGTGGAAAATGTTTATAGATCTCTTCCCTTACTGTAAGTCCTAAGGAAGCACACGGACCCTTTTACTATAAACAACTGTCAGAATTGTACACACGCAGGTACTCAGAAGGCGTTGAGCATTTAGATGCCTAAGATTTATTTTCTTTCCACATTCTGTGGAAGCATGTGGAGCTGGAAGAAAAAAGAAATAAAATGTGAAAATCAAGGGGGTATTTTGAGACTGAGTAAACATGCAAATGTAATTGGATAACATATCTTTCTCTCTGTGTTTCTCACCATAATAGAAATGGAATAAAAAAAGAAAGAATCGTGACACTTCTCACAGTGTGCTGAGAAGTACTATGTTAGAAGCACAAATGAAGCTAACGGTTTTGTTTTGACATTGGAATAGGCTGAGATGGGGTGGAGGACAAGGAAGCAGACATAGCATAGCTCTGTTCTCCTCAAACTGCAAGATAGCTGTATGTCTGCAAGACAAATCAGATTTCTGTGCAGGGAGGTTATAACAAGCATGTCTCAGTACCTGAGAAATCCTAGGATGTGTCAACATATTAAAAAGCGTCTCAGTCCTTATATATATCTACTGCTTAAATTGCAATGCATTCTTACACCTTCTCTTGCATACTGTTTTAGAGTTTATTTTAATAGCTTCTACAAGCACTTACTTGGGAAAACTGAGCCCTTCTGATGTTTTACCAAGAAAGAGAATTAGGAAAACTTAAAAGGAAAGACATCTCTCATTTAAAAATACAGCCAAAATATACCCAGCAGAGTGTAAGGAAGACATTGCTCCTTTGGAGGTTTTCACCTTTCCTTCTATTTTTGCTGAACTGAATTGTGAGAAGAAAGGTGATACCAAAATAGAAAATTAAATGTAAAATAATATTAAATGAAATCTTAGTGTGATCCTAGGGATAAGGAAAATCATGAAACAACCATGATAACACAAGTAGGTCTTATGTAGATGTACAGTATCCTGAAATTTAGTCAGAATTGTAGGGAAACTATGTGATTCATTTTGTCAATGTCATCTGACAGTCTGCACAGTCCCAGAGGACTCTCTTCTAGTGTGATTTTTTTCTCATACACAGTTATAGAAAATGTGAGATTTTAAAAATCCATCAAAATACTGATATCTCAGGACATCCACGTAAACTTTATAAACGATGTCTGCAAATAAAATTAAAACTAATATTTGTATTGTTTTGTCTTTTGAAGTCGAATAATTGTGATACAACCACTTAATTGTGCCGTTCTTATCTTATCTCTGGAAATTCATTTTGACCCGTAAGTACACTGTAGTTTTTACAAAGAAAGATGTTACAGCCACCAAGATCTTCACACATGGACCCTGAGCCTTCATCCTCGTGCAGCTGCAATTGCCAGCCATTCTCCCACCTCCTGTTTTTTGTTGTTGCTTGTCACCATCTGCATTGTAGGCTGTAATCTGCTCTGGGTGAGGACCTGCCAGGCTGCCGCCTTCGGTCATGGGTGTTTCTAATCCGTGCAGCAATAGCTGCATTTCATCAGCACTGTCATGGATTTCATTCTTCTTGAGTACAACTTCTGCTGACTGTAGGCGTGGAGAAGATGGCTAGATTCATTGTTAGTGTTGAAAGTGGTGCTTTACAGTAATGGCTCCAACCTTTGTTTCCTTAAAGGCGGTGATGGCAAGCGACTTTGCAATCCCGAGGTTCAGGCACTTGGAGAAGCTTTTGCTTGTTCATGGCCACTGGTGTTATTCCCGACTCGCCAACATGGTGCTGTATTTCTTCTACAAAAATGCAGTAAGTGTTTGACTTGGCAGCTTTATGGCACCACATGTTTCCAGGGTTTATTTTGTGCTAAGTGAGCATTAGGTCAGCCTTCAAATGGTTTATAAATAAGCTGCAAAGAAATTTGCAGAGCTGAAAGACAGCTGGCTGCCATTTGCAGAAATACGGGACCCACTCCATAACAGCTACAGTGTGCTGCTGAATGTGCAAATTAGGTAACACAAATAACAAGCACTGCTGAAGAAAAGTTTCTTTATAGAGCAGTTTTGCAGAATTTAGCTGGCTGGATACAGAAGTCTTCAATGCCAAAGCCACCCAGCACTGGTCCCAAGTAGCAGTTGAGTGTGTTTTCTCTTCCTGACTGTATCTCATCATTGTTTATGAATCACTGCACATATTTCCTAGTGATTTGAGATAATTTGAGTCTTCTTTGGGTCTCAGATGCAGAGACTGAGATTTTTTTCCTTGATTTATCTTATTCCCAGCTAATCAAAAGCGTTCATTAGAAAGTAAGCACACAGTGGTAAAGAACAGACAACAGGTCTGTATTTCCTCCCTGTGTATGAAACAGGGCTCAATCCAGTACTGGGCATCCAGCCAGAAGCAACTCAACTCCCTGGCCTCAACAAAGGCCCTTTGCATTGATCTTGGAGTACAAAGATGATTGATTGAAAACAGCCTAACAAGGCAACCAAGAATACCACCAGCTGGGTGGGAGTCACTGGCAAGCACATACATTTGCTCACTTGCAACAGCTACAAATCACCTCGGGAGCAAGGCATATGCAGAAGCAGGAAAAAGAGGAGAGGGAGCTAGAGCTCTCATACTTCAGAGGACAATGTATGAATTGTGTGCAGGAGACTGGATTTTGTCCTCAGTATCAGGAAAAAAGCGGCTTTCAGTTCTGTAAAACTTGCTTTCCAATTTTAATGCTCAAATTTTATCAGAAGAAAACCATCATTTGCTCAAAATTTTGAACATCACAGGAATACCTAAGGGTGCTAAAGATTAATCAGGCACCTTTGTGTTAAAACAAGCGTGTTAAAATTCGTTCTGGTGTCAGAGCAGGGACTGCATGCAAGTGCCCTTTCAGACACAGAAGAAAGAAGGGACTTTGTGGTCTGAGCTACTGCTTGAGTCAGAAATAAAAAGCAGATTTCAGTAATGCTGCTCTGAGTGGAGAGCCACCTGTTGAAGTACAGCAGTGAAATATGTGGTGGTGTTCAGCTCATCAGTTTTAAGGCTTGATCCTGTATGATGCTGAACATCAGTACTCCCACCCTTAGTGCTGGATGTTTCCAAGATACTCACTGACAGTATCAAATCTGAACTTCCAAGAGGTGTGTGCATAGCCATCTTATATTAAAATTCTAGAAAGTAAACACAGAAGTAATGCACACAAGACATTCCAGCAATCAGCAGCCAGAGGTGCTGTTTATACATCATCACTTTTGTTCAGCTTGGGTAAAATCTTCCATTTTCTTTGGTACAACTGCCCTTGATTACAAGTATTACTTCTCATGCCATTTTTCCTAAGACATTTTCAGAAGCTACTGCCTCAAGGCTAGAAAATAACTGAAGAAATCTCTTTGTGTTGGCTGTGTTTTGGCAGCCTTCAGAGATTTCTGAGAAATACTTGTTGCTTCTGACTCCAACTGTAGTTGGATATCCAGCTTATAGACATGAATACGTCTGACAGTGTGTGCCCTAAAGGAAAGATTATTAAAAGTGGAAAGATAGGAGCACCTGAACCTTTTGCAAGGAGGCTATTCTGTCTGATTCTCCACAGAGAGTCAAGATAGCTACACTGCAGATGTTCTGCAAGTTTTCTGTTTCCTCAAGTGGTTTTTTTCCCCATTTGCTCATACTATGAAATTTTCCGTTCTCGACTAGAACCTATGTAATTTGAAATTTAAAATCCCCATTGCTGCAAAAGCCATTTGGAAACTTAAATGACTTATCCAAGAAGATGTTTGGCTTCGTGGAGATGATAAAAATACAAGTAAAATATAAACTAAAACATAGCATGACTGGAAATATCTGAGCTTGATGAAAAGGGATCTCATGTAAACAAAATTTTACCTGCACAAGCATGCATATCTTCTTCCCCTTTATAAATTGTATCTGAAGACAGCACTGAACATTTTTTGACATATACTTCATTCACTGCGAAATTCTCTCTGGGACCACATTCATAAAACAGTCTCATCTGGCAGGGGAAGAAGGAAAACCTTTTTTATTTAAAATCCTTATGTAAATTTGTTTTGTCTTTTTCAGAGAAGTGATACACAGTCAAGAGAGAACATTTGAAATAAAATTAAAAACTTGTTTAATACAAAATAAAATTTCAGGAGAAAAAAAATCTGATTGAAACTTCATTTATTTGTGTAGCTTTTTTCAACAGCACTATTAAGACCCTTAGTAGAGGTGGTAGAAAGATTTTCAGCTGACTGTATTTTCATTAAACTATCTATTTTTGCCAGAACCAAACTGTTTCCAAGACAGATTAGCAAAGGTCTAGAGAGAAAATTTAATATGTCCAGGATTAGTTGCATTTTGTTTTAAAACACTGACAAAAAAGTATTTAAATTCACATATTTATTGTAAATTTTTTTGAGAAATTACTCAATAAATTTTGGGGGGTTTTGGGTATGGAAAAGAAATAATTTTCAAAATATCTTTAATTTTGGAATGAAATTGCCATGTCCCAGTCAACTGTACTGAAGAGAGTAAGCTTTGGTAACTCAGTCTTGTTTGGGCCAGAGGAAGATATTTTTCTTGAAATATATTTACAGAAACATTTCTAGAGGTTGTGCTTACAAAAATAGTACCATTTAACTTTTCCTAGGTTACTTTATAGTATAGGTTCATTGACAGTGAGGTGTATTTGCTGCTCATATACAAGCCACTTCAGTATAGTATGTAAACATTGCCTGAGCATTTATCTACTTTATGTATATATGTATTTTATATATATATATACATTTGTGTACTGCAGGACTGACCTCTTACTCTGTGGCAATTCCCCTTTACAAGATAGTTTTACTCTCTTTAAAGCATCTTTTAACTGACTAAGCACAACACAGCCTTTTTTCCTGCCCATGTTTAATTTTCAACCACATTTGGGCACACAGATAGAACAGATCTGTATTTTCCTCTGTATATCTAAAATTCATGAAGGCTTAACATTCTCCATCTGAGAAGAAAATACAAAAAGAAGAGGAAGTGAAAGGAGAGGTCATGTCATTTCCCATCTTCATCATTGAAAGGACGAAAACCCTCAACAGTTTCCAACTATTTCCAACAGTTTTCTGGGTTTAATCACTTTACAAAACCTAATAAAAATTGTAGTTTTAAGAGAACCAAGCCAGGGAATTTATTTCCTTCTCTAGGAAGCTGGCCATCTTTTTCTTGGCCTCAGATCCTTCATCAGCATCTGAAATCAGCACCTTTCCTGAGCCCTCTGGATTCTCCATGCTGAAGAGATTGTAGAAAAAATGAGTTGTGTGGTGTGTTTCTTTTTGGGTGACTCCAACCCGAGTAGAACCTCTTTGCAGCTCTGTATGCAGCTGATTTTTTCATAGAGCTGAAGAGTAAGGGAGATTGAGGAATCTTTACAGCACTGCTAATTGCAAAGACTGAATAGTTAAGAAAACTTTTCTAGACCTTGCAGTTTCACCTTCCTTACTGCTGCAGGTCTCATTTTGGTCTTGCAAAAAGAAGCTCTGCATTTATCTTTTGTAAACCAGAAAAGTCTCCCAACACATCTCCAGCCAGCAGAGGATATTATTGTGAAAATGCTTGTTCTTACAGCAGTCCTGTAAGTGCTGTGACATCAGAACTCATTGCCTAGATGTCAGTGGTTGGGAGAGCTTTTTGCAGTTAGCTAAATTGCACTTCAGTGTACCAGTTGAACTGAAAGTTAATTTTGTGTGATGCCTGAGATCTGAGGTTCCAGCAGCACAAAGAATTGCAGCTGTGCCAGATGTTTGCAGCTTAGCCAAGTGATCCATGCATCAGGAAGTGAGTTAAAGAGTAGGTGTTCTTCTTTAGAAGGATTGCTCATGTGTTCAGCATTCATAGATAAGTCCTTGCAGAGCAGGAATCACAATGGTTTCAGAACACAGTGGGAGGATGATCCTCCTTATCTCTTGATGTTTACAACATTGCTTCTTCCGTTTCAGATGTTTGTGGCCCTTCTCTTCTGGTACCAGTTCTACTGCGGGTTCTCTGGCTCATCAATGATTGATCAGTGGTATCTGATCTTCTTTAATTTATTCTTCTCTTCCCTTCCACAACTGATTACTGGTGTGCTGGATAAGGATGTGCCAGCTGACGTGTTAATTGCTGTACCTCAGCTTTATAAAAGCGGACAGAATATGGAGGTAAAAACTTCTTCAGTACTGTAATTTCTTTCCTGAATATCTTTAGTTTCAGCTGAAAATGAGCCCTGCTCTCAGAGGGTAGATGACTGATAAATACAGTCTGAGAAGTCATTGGGATTTTTTTGTGATATTCCTTATCTGAGTCAAAATGCCAAAAGTACACCTAAACAAAAGGCAGGCGAACAAACAAACAAAACCCCAACCAGCCTTATTTTTAATACATGACAGGAGAGAAGGCTGGATGATTTAATTCAACCTGGACACCTCCTTCATGGTCCAGGCTCATAAATAACCACAAAAATAAAACAGATTGCACCTTGTGACTAGTGTGGGGTTTTACAGAATAACCTCTCAGTACTTATTCAAAACTTCAGTCCCCAACCCTTTACAACAAGAAGAGAAAGGTGGCCTTGGGAGTAAGCACAATAAACTTAGTCTCTGAGGGAGGTAGTCACAGATGAGATTCAGCAGAAATATCTGTTGAAAACACCTTGTCCCCATCTGCTTGAATTACACAATGGAAGCAGAAGGAATTGCAGGAGGGATTTGAGCCAAACCATTCCTGGTAATTGCAGGTACAGCAGGAAAATCTTGCTGCTTGGCAAAACTATCTATATGGAGGCGTTGTTTTGAAGGCAAGAGCCTTTTTAAAGTGTCTTACAAAGCTGTCCTCTGAAAGGACAAGTAAGTGTTTTTTGCCTCCAAGTGCACCACCTGTATTTGGTACCCCACACATGTAGTGGCATTGCTAGATGCTCTTCTGGAAAGATGAAAGAAAATGTTAGTGTAACATACTTTAGTTCTTTAGTCCAAATTCTGTCTTTTTCAGCTGTTGTTTTCTGTTTTCTGCATTTCTTATGTTTCAATGCATCACACTTGAAAGATCTGTAATATTAATACCTTCCTTTCTTGCACATTTTTAGAACGATAGAAAACTTGTAATGCCGTAAGGCTTGTTGGGAGGTTTTGTCTGCCTGTCTTCAGCTGTCAAACTAAGAAGTTTCCCAGGTTCACAGTACAGTTATTTCTCATAGACAAGCCCAGAGATCATTCTAAGATTTTTTTTTTATAATCTATTGATCATATTCTCTTTATAGTTACCTAAAAAGGCATTTTAAAAACTTTAAAATCCTTTTTCAGGTAGGATGTCTTTCAAAAGGAGATTCAGGGCCTATAGAATTATAGAATAGTTTAGATGGCTTTGGAGACCATCTGATCCAGATCCCTGGTCAAAACAGCTTCAAACCTACATGAGGTTTCTCATGCCTTTAACTAGTCCAGGTTTGAATGTCTCCAGCACTGGAGATTGCACAGTCCCTCTGAGCAACCTGATGCAATAATTAACCACGTTAGTTCAGTAGGCTGAGTAACACCATCATTCCTTCTAATCATCTTTCAATTCCCATTTTTAGTCTGCAATGATATTTTCACAAAAGGAAGAAGACCTGATGAACCCAGTTGTCAGAGATATAGAATATATACCAAAATTATATAAACATTTTGTCATTTATAAACTACTTTTCCTTACATCTGTGTCTCTTATATGACCATCCATACCCTGCAATTTTATATTTCTGTGAACCAAAATGTTAGTTTAGTATCGGTTTTAGCAACCAATTTTATACACACACTAAGAGATATGTGTGTGTGTGTATACATATATATATATGTTTTATATACATATTTACAGCATACATTGCTGCATGAATTGCCACTAAAGACCTTTGTTGTGGATGATCTCTGAGAACATGTGCATTTTCTGTTTTCTCTTCTGCCAGTAAATACGCTGTGCTTGTGCTTATGTGATGTAGAACCCATTCATTCATGTTCATAATGTTTCCTGGCCTGAACATCAGATTCAAATTACACACTCTGCCAGGGGAAAAAAAAACTTTCATCCCAGAACAGAGTGACTTGCAGGTAGACTGTTCATGCTTCATCCCCCAGGGTAGCTAAACAATTGGCAAAGTTACAAAGCTATTTGCCCAAGCCCCTAAAATTGCACTTGAATTATGCCCCTCAAAATACCTATCCTGGCATATAGGACCCTCATTATGATCTGATTTTCTTAATTGTTTTCTCTTTTATTACGACACAGGAGTACCAACCACACATGTTTTGGATGAACATGATTGATGCTATGTATCAAAGTCTGGTTTGCTTCTTCATCCCCTATTTTGTAAGTGTTTGGTTTAAGCCATTCTATTTCAAGCATTTGGAGGAGAACTGGCAACACAGCTCAGGCTAAATTCTGTCTTCTTTCTTTCAGACTTACTATGATTCAGAGGTGGACATCTTCTCCTGGGGAACTCCCATCACCACCATAGCTCTTTTCACCATCATCCTGCATTTGGCAATTGAAACCAAAACTTGGGTAAGGTACCCACAGCCTACACAGAAACTTACTGGCATATATGTAGTTCTTCTCCTAAAAACATGGGATGGTTTCTTCTTTCCCTCAACACATTCTATTTTTACCAGGCATTTTTAAAAAGCATGGAAAAGGTTTTAAAATATGATCTGCAAACAGCTTTGTAGTCTAGTATTTATAATAAGAATTTTTAAATATATAAGGAAGGCTCTAAACTCTTTGCTGTGCATGGATTTGAGTCCAGAAATTAAGAAGTTTTAATTTAATCAAGTAACAGCAAATTTCTCAGAATATAAGGAATCATTATACTTATGTTGTTGGTTTTTTTGGTTGTTGTTCTAGACTTTTCTCCACTGGTCATCTTGCATCTTCAGTATCATTTTATTTTTCTTTGTGGCTCTGGTTTACAATGCTTCCTGCCCAGTCTGTCATCCTCCATCCAATCCCTACTGGACCATGGAAAGGTTGATGGGAGACCCTATGTTCTATTTCACTTGCATTATATCACCAGTTGTTGCACTGCTGCCCAGGTATTGTGTCTTCTCTCATATCTCTTCTTGTATGTAAGGGCACTTTATGCATATGACTGGGAGAACAAGGACATTTTCCACTCCCCCTTTTTAATTTTGCCTACCTGCCAACTCAAGTTCTTTCAGCAGCTGGTTATATGAAGTTAGGTTGTCTAACCTATTCTGTGCTCCTGACCACAGGAACAGACCACAGCTCCTGGCCAAGGACCACAAGAATGGGATAATTGTAGACTGCTGGTCAAACCTCCTGGCCATGCTGAGGTTTGCTACCCTGTGAGGTTTTCTGTGATGCTTCCAGATTGATCCATCCTCACAGGCAATGCACATTACACAAATTCTGATAGTATGTTGTGGACCTACTTGCCTTTTTGTGCATACAGGAGGCTTGGTCTGCAGACTTATCCCCATTGCCTTTGATTCCTCATCAGGAAAGGTGAAAGACCATGTGTAATCATAAGGTGGATCACTGGCTAAAGAGACATATTTATTGCACTGCTTAATTAAGTTGTTAATCAAAATATTAGCACAGCATTCATAGCTGTCCATCTGCAAGCTTTCCTGTGTAGGGCATAAAAACAGCACATCGAACTGTCTTATTTTTCTGTGTAGTACTTTTGTCTTGGGTGTCTTCCCTTAATAACCTATTGGGTATTTCCTTCTTTCATTTCTTTTCACATGCACATTCTCCTCTTGCAGATTCCTGTACAGAACCCTCCAGGGAACACTATTCCCAACCCAGCTGCAGCTCGGACGCCAGTTGAGTAAACTGTCCCCGGAGATTCGCACCCAGCTTCTCACCAAGTTGAATGTAAAGGAGACAATGTGTCAGAGACGACTCTTTGCAGACAGCTTCTCACCGAGCCTTGCCTCAGATGCTAGTGATTGTTACAAGGCTAATAACCAAAGCACTCCTTTGCCAGCATCTCCTCAAACAAAAGAGTCACTTTTCCGAGAGCACACAAAGGCAGAACATAAAACAGATCAGACTGCGGCTGCCTCTCCCCAGGGTGCTGTGTTGCATGAGGAAAACAAGCTCCCCTCATCAGCAAGTAGTCTGGAAAGGTCCATGGGATTTCATGAAGTTCGATGTGGCCCTTCAGAGGTGGAGTCGTTGCCTGTGGGAGCGACGTTCCCATGGAGCTCGGCAGTCGACCAAGCAGACTTCAGTCTGTTGAAGTGGATCACGTCAACTCCACTGTTCAGTCACATTGGGACTGTTTTACAGGTGTCATCGAGCAGTTTACAGAATGAATCACAGGACAGTATGTGTGTGCTTGGCTCTTCTTTGCATGTGGACTTCAAAGGCTTAAGAGAAGAGAGCTCAAATGACTTGCAGGACAAAATGAAAGAAATCCCAGCTGATCATTGTAAAAATGACAATTCTGAGACCACCTTTTTATGACATGGGCCATAAATATATTTATATATTTTCTATTTGCACACATTTATAGTGAGATTTCTCTATTTGTTTCCAAAGGTGAAACAGAAAATCAAAGGTACAGAATGATTATTTAAGAATGTTTAAATACAGTTTATTGAAATAAGAGCTTTAAATATAAAAAGAAACACTTGAAAGTTCCATTTATATTGTTTTTATTTTTTCATCTCATTTTGTAAGGAAATGCCTTCTCTTTATTTTTCGGATGCTTCTCTTTTATTCTGACACATACTGTAAAAGCAAAGGATCTATCTACCATATTCCAAAGGATTAGATTCAGCAACAATTATTGATATCATTATAGGCCATTCAGTAATCAAGGAGGAAAAACCATGATAATAAAGAGTCACTGTATTCCATCCATCGTCTGCTTGCCAGGGTGTTTTGTCACTGAGGCAAAGCTGTGGAATTATTATACACCTCTCTGTAAATGTTAACAGTATCTTACCACCACATTAATAATACTGATATTTTATAAATGACACCATGTTCTGATACTGCAGTCATAGCATTTGATGTGTCATGATAAAACAATAAATAAATGACCATCCATATTGCAAAGTGGCTTCCCAGTCTGGCATTAATTGTAGCTCAGCCCTTCCCTTGGAGTAGCAGGCCTTTGGCTGGGCATGGCTGTACAAAAAGCTTGCTGCTTGTTCCTAAGGAAGGATTTGGTGGCAAAGAACTGGTGCCTCATGTCTGCTGTAGAGTTTGAGCTGGGAAGCCTGTGATCTTGGGTGCTGGAGCACTACCACAGCCACTGTTACTCAAGAGGTCTGTTCTGCTTGCTAGTGGGGGGAAGGACTGGCAGAGTGGAATTGTGTGAGACACCTTCACTGGTTTTCCTGCCAGGTTAAATGGAGTCCTTGAGGATGGTGAAGCCAAATGACCAGCTGTGAGGGCACATGCCAAGCAGAGGTATTTGAGCCTGGTGTAAAGCAGGTGATCTCCAGTCCCAAAAGCAGGAAGCTGCACTGGTTTCTGAGGTTATGCCTGAGCCAACCTCCCAGAGTGCCAGTGGTACATGGGTGTGCAGCTGCCCTGTGCCCCCAGGATGGATCCCAGGGGCTGTAGGCTGGGAACGCTGCTTGGTTCTTTCACACCTGGTCACCATGACCACATATGAACTGTCTCTGCACTTCTTTTCCTCATTGCAGGTTCTCATGGCCTTTGCATTGCTTACCATCAGTTGTGTAAGGCCACAACTTGTTCGTGCCATTCTCTGTGCCTGGCAACCTGCCTGCCATGTGGATTGCCTCAGCGTGGTAAGACACAGTGCCTACCATCTGTCACTTGCTAATCCACTGAGGATCTTTTTTTTCCAAAGATTTATATACACTGGCCTCTTTCCCAAAGGCTGAATTGATAATATGATACTGTAAAATGCCAATGAAAGGAAGAGATGAAAGCAATGTAAATAAGAGCAGTCAGCCTGTAAATATGGTACCCTCATGAAACATGACACATCCGCATGTAACTAAACTGCATTTTGGGATTAGAATTGACTAGGGACAGGGAAAAGGCACTAAGGGACTCACTATTGCAGTCTCCTGTGAACAGCTTTTAGCATATGACTGAGTTGAAAAAAATGAACCTGAAGCAGAACTTCTTCCTTTTAGCCTTGAGTTGAAGAGGAACGTTGGTTTGTATGCACAGGTGTTAGTGGAGGAAAGCACACCTGTTGACTCACTTGTTACTGGCTGAGAATGTGTTGCATTCCTCTGCTCTACAAATTGGGATAGAAATGGAGCAGTTCCAGTGGCCACCTGGTTTCCACAAAGGCAGGTGGGCATCTGCCCTGTCAGTGCCAACAGGAGCCAGGAGTGTGGGCCTTGACACACACCTCTGAAGCAGGGCAGGTGCTGTGCCCTCAGAGCACTCTCCACTCTCTGGCAAGGGAGCCTGCAGGACTCTGCTCAGCCACAGAAACATCCTTTGCAGAGGTCCCTAGCTGGGGGAGACAGCTCCATGTTCAGGTATCTCTGCTTGCTCTACCAGCCTGGTCTTGATAGTAACTGTTGGGATGACTTTGCAGGTAATTCTTTTGCCAGGTTAGCTGGCTGTATTTAGCACATCCTGTGCAGAGATTGCTGTTGTAAATAACTCATCTGTGTGGAGATGCAGTGTCTTTTAATGTCAGAGGAGAAATCAAATGACACTTTGAAATGTGTAAATGTTACCATCTGGTTAGAAACCTTCATCTGCTTGTAAAACAGGATCTCGCAGAAGAACGTGGTGTCAGATACCAGGTGGGCAGAGTTCATAGGTTTGAAGGATGTTAAATTCAGTCTAAGAGTGTCACAGGGTCATAACAGGAGCTTTCCAGGGATGTCACATATGTGTGCCCTCTCTCAATTACTGCAGCAGCCCTGACATCCAGGTGAGGATCTGCTGAACTTACTGACTCCTCTGCTTCAGGAGTCACCCCCTTTTCACAGCAGGGTTGGTGTCTCACAGACCATCACTGGATTTGCTGGCAGCAGAAAGGGCTGGAGCAGCAGTGGGCTTTGGTTCAGAGCTGTATTTCATGATACCCTTTTCAAAAAGAACCTGAACTCCTCTCTGGCCATGCTCTTGCAGTACCAGATTTGGTTTAGTTGTTGTGCTTTCAGTGTTCCAAAGATTATTTCTGTAGGTAAGGGATAGAAGGGTTCCTTTGGGACTGAGAGGTGCTCACGCACTGCCAGATAGATGTGTTAAATTGCCACTGTGAGTGTGAGTTGTACATCTGCATCCTATATTTAGGGAAATTGTGGATGTCAATCCTCAGCTGCTGTAACCATCATAGCATCTCCAATATCTGCAAGCTGACTTACCCCAGCTGGGAATCAGGCCTCCATAACTGCTCTATTTTGTTGCAAAATAAAAACTTTTTTTAAAATCCGTAGAGATGTATTTTGAAATCTCTAAGGTGTAAATTAATCCCTTCATACTATAAGAGAAAATATCTTTATTATGGCAGCAATCCTTCAAAAATGTGTTCATTTAATCTTAAATAAACCAAATAATCCTGCTGACCTTAGTGGAGCAGTGGCCTCAGCAGGGTTGCTGGTGTGCCTACAGATAGGTAGGAAGATGTGTCACATTGAGGCCAACATGTGCCAAACTTGCATAGCGAGTTACCTGAAAGCAAAAACCGGGTCAGTTGGATGTCAGCAAGCGAGTTGTTTCCATTTTCTTTTGGGAGATACATTGTAAAATAATATAAATAAAATGTAATTTAAACCACAGTTTGGAGGGGGAGGGGGGAAGCCCAAACAGATTTCACATTCGGAAAGAAAATATTAAGCAAACTAATTATTTACATTTCAAATCAGTTCTCTCTTCAGCTGCCAGAAGACAAACACATCAAAGCATGTTACTTGCTGGGCTTCAGGGCTTGTCAACATTTTGAAGCTGCTATTAATATTTGAAACATTTTAGCTAAATAAATACTAATTGCTTTTTGAAGCTGTATACATTGATTTTAATAAAATAGAATAAACTTATAAAGTTATTCCTATTGGTGCAGTTGAGCAGTTGTTATATCAGGCAAAACAAAGCTTTAAATTCGTGAGGCTAATCCACAAAAAGCATGCAACTATTTATTAAAAGGTTCCACAAGACAATTAAAACAATACCCATGTTTGGTCTCTTACCAAAAACAGCCCCCTGTACACTGTTTGAATTATTTGCACTGAGTTCTGCCAGCACTTCTGTGTCTGCTTGGCTTTGCTGGCTGAAGTAGTCCAGATGAAATTAATGACTGAGAAGAAGAGAGTTGTGAATTACTTCTTAGTCTTATTTATGTGAACCAACTTCTCGGTGATTTATCCATTTCAAAAATTCCTTCTGGATGTATAAAGATCTTTTAGAAACAGCCAGAAGTCTTCTATCAAGTTGGCCCCCTAATCTCAGATATTATATCTCACACATATGCTGGGGCACTAGAACTGGGCGTACAAATGTCAAAACAGAAACAAAACAACCTGCCAGTAGTTTTTCCAGGATTTTCCAGCTACACATCACTGCTGTGGGTGCCCAGTCATGATTCTGCTTGCCACCCTCCTGCACTGGCTGTGGAACCACAGCCTTATCCCAGATTAAAATTTCCTCAGACATTTTCAGGTTATTCAGAGACTGCTCTTGCTTCTATTACAAGACTTACTCAACTCCATTACATTGAACTTGGACTTACTATTTATTCACACCCAGTTCATGCTCAGGGCAGCAGTCTGTGCTTGCTCCCAGTACATCTCCTGAAGGCTCTACCCACTTAATCAACAAGTACTGCTTTGTTGTGCCTTGAGCCACCTTTCCAGTGTCCTGCTGACCTGCTCCAATCCAGGCTTATGCATCCTAAACATTACTGGCTGCCTGATCCACACACACAAGATATGGAGGATTTGAGGAAGTTGCCTTGTTAAAGTTGCCATATAAAAGGGTTTTGCATTAATATTGGTTTCAGTAAATGGAGATGTTCAGCTTAAAATAAACTGTCAGAACTGCATGTGCTTGAATCATGTGGGAGTGATAATTCATAAAACATAAACATAAATCTGCATCAAAACTTGAACTAAATAAATACATTTTTTGAAGTCTCATGTTTTTGCAGCAGCTGGTTCTTGATCCAGACTGATCCATGCCTTGGGCATTTTTCGGTCCAGCATTAAATGCAGCTTTGGTAGTGGAGCACACATGGCAGTTCCGAAAGCGGTGCTGATCCAGCCGTGCACGGTGATGGTGCAGTAACAGGTATGTGTCAAAGGCACTGCAGACACCATGAGAGGCAGGGTCATGCAGGTGTAGCAAAGTGGGGAAGGGAAGGCACTGCTGGATGCTGCTCAGAAGTCCCATGGCTGGTGGAGAGATAAGGGGATCTTCAGAGCTTCCTAACTGCCCTTTTTTGCCTTTACAAAGGTTCAGCACCTCTCCCTCTCTGCCTGATAGTGGACTTGACTTCATCAAGCTTTTACTGGAGCTGCAGCACAAGTGAATTTGGTTTGTTATTTGCAGCTGAGAGTAGGGGTTGGAACTGAACTAATGCTGACTCTGATGGAGATAGGTCAGCACTTGCTTGGCAAACAGGAATGTGCTGGCTGTGCCTGGTCAGGAGCGATATGTGTGTGGGGACCAGGGCAGGTCCCACTACTGCTCCCACAGTTCCTCCCTGTGTTGAAAACCAGGGCAGAGCCACAGCAAAGGGACCCTGGTGCCCTCCCAGGGCAAGCAGCCCTCCACTGCTCACTAGGCTGAGACCACAAATTTGCCTGCAGTGTCCTGGTAGTGACCAGGCAGGGAAGCAGCAGATAACATGGCAGAGAAAATTCCTGCTCCATGAGGAGTCTCCTGTGCCATTGCATAGATGCCTCCATGTTTCTCCACCGTGCTCTCCAGTAGGAATCCTGGCCATTGGAAAGTCCCTGGGATGGTTCCTGCAATGGAAGATGCTGTGGAGAGTCCTCTGCTGCCTCCTGAAGGGGCCCCTGAAGCACCTGCACTGAGGCCACTGCCCCAGGGATGACAGGCACTTCTGGCAGTAGCAACAGCTCCACTGGTCACCCCATGTGCCTCTCACTGAGGGTCCTTTCTGCTGAAGGAGGCCCTGTGTGGGGACCAGGGCAGGTCCCACTACTTCCATGTATCCCCACAGTCCATGTATCCTCAGCTGAAAAACACAACAGAAAATGCTCAACAGGTAAAGATTTACAAATGTCTCTGGGTCTGGACACCCATATCCAGACAAGGGTTTTCCAGCTGTCCTGGGCTGTGAAACGCTGTAGTGCCTCACACACTCAGAGGGATCATGGTGCTTTGTGTGCTTTAAAATTTCCGGTGCTTTCCCAGGGACCTGGCCATCCCTAAATCTCAAATCTTGAATTAGAAGCCACTGTCGAAATGGCAACAGTGCCATGAGGACTATGCTTTGTTTACAGGGAAGAAGAGCAGAAATTATTAACCTTTAAGGAAGGTTTTCCTAAATAGCTGCATGAGGAATTATCTCTATTTTGAGCAGCAGCTTCCACGTGGCTTTAAGTACAGCTGTTTGCTCCGTTCAGTAATGTCTCCCTTGATACACGAAGTACAGCACTACATAAATCCTTCCAAGATGAGGTTTAGCATATCCTTGCCAGGGCAGGCAAAACCAGCCAGGTCCTGAAGCTAGCTCTGCTGCTGGAAGGACTTCAGCTGGGTCAGCTCTAAAAGTCCTGTTTCATCAGCTCATCTTGCACAGCACCTGTCTGTGCTGTAGCCCTGTGCAAGGTAGGACTGAACAAGAACCTCCTTAAAAGCAGGTTAAAGACATCAGCATTTAGCTCTTGGCTGTTGCTGCAGCATGGAAATACACCATGCATGGAAATAGTCTGGTAGTGAATACAAAATGCTTCTGAGAGACTGGGAAAAGTGTCAGGGAAGAGCTGGCCAAGGTGGATAAAAGCTGCTCAAGCCAGGTGGAGTGCCCATTCCCTCTGCAGGGAGACATGCTGGGACTTCAGCTCCTCTTCATTACTGGGCAGTTCCCCTCGTCAGGACAGGGTACAGGTTTCCAGAGGCAGTGCTGACTCAGAGCTGGAAGAAAAGGCCTCTCACTTTGGCCCACAACCCTAAATACAGCACTGCTGTAGCTAAAGTTAGCATTTCCTGGCCCAAAATCCCCAGTGGTATATTGCTGGTGCTTGTTCATCACATTTTCCAAAAGCTGCAGGTTTTAAAGTCTCCAGTTTATTCCTGGACCACCCATTTTACGTGTATGAAGACACTGAATTGTCCCTGCAGCCAGACTTGCCTGGATGCAGTTCCCACCTTTCCACCCTTCCTCACTTTCCTTACCAAAACACAACGCCCACAAAAATCTACTTGGACTTTCAGAGACCCAAACCACCACAGAGATATTGCTCACCATTTGCAGGCCTAGAAACAAAGCAGAAATATGCTAATGAAAACAGCAGAGTTGCCTCTTGTTTAAGCAGCATCTTGGCTGACACGTCCTTCACACCCCCCACAACTGCCCACTGAAGGGCCTGACGCTGCTTCTCATCCTATTCTTTATGTGCAAATGCTCCAAAACTTGAGAGCAAGAAGGAGGATATTGAGCTTTTTCACTTTAAAAACCTGAAAATGCAAAGCTCTTCCTTTCCTTTTTTTTTCTTTTTTTTTTTAATCAAATTGCTGATGAAAATGTGGGGGTTATATTTACTAAAAACCCAAATTACCAACAAACTCTCAATCAACCGTGTGTACTGTTAGAGCTGCATGAACCATTTTTATCCCGAGTGGGCTGGGTGTTTGCAGTTTGTAAGATCCCTGTCATTTTGCAGACACAATTAACTCCATAGCTGGATTGTTTTGCTTAACACTCAAGAACTCAATAAAACCATTATAGCTAAAAGCTCCTTGTAAGATGATAGAAATAGAAAGTTTGAGTTGGCATCATCTGGAAACTGAGGGCAAATCATGACATCATGGGAGGCACTGCAGGCAAAGGCTCCTCTCCCCCAGGGGCCCATGGAAATTATTGGTCAGTGTTAGGCACCAGGACCTGCAGTTCCTCTAAAGTTTTCTGAGTTTTGAAGATTAAGAGTGAATTAATTCATTTATATCCAAGTGTACTGGTGGTGTCTGCAACCACCAAAACCAGGTGGCAGCATTTCCTGCCCATTGAGTGTTGCTTTCAGCAAGGCCCACGGTGCAAGGAAGCCAGGCTCTTGGATTATTCAGTGCTAAAGAGAGAAAGAAAGATGTCAGCTTTTCCAAAAATACCCCATGTGGATTTATTGCATTCAGTTGGCTGCTGTTGTAGCCCACCAGCAGCCGCCCCCTTGCCAGATGGCTCCTGCTCCTCCGGGACTGAAGTGGAGCGGTGACTCCTGTCATGGGGTTTTGGGGACACATCAAAGGCTGAGAGGTTTCAGTGGATACCTCTGCCCCTACCTGCCCCCAGGAAGGGTCACAGTGGGACTGGGGGACTGCCCCAGCCCTCTCACAGCCCCTGGTAAATCTCCACTTTCTCTACTACATGGAGCTCCTTCTGGCCCCACATTCCCCTCCAGAGGAAAGCCATGTCCAAATACCTTGCCAAACAAGCATCCATGGACCATTCTCCTCCCCACAGCTCCCAGTTCTCATCCCAGTCTGATATAAACATTCACTGGGATGGTGCTTCAGCCAATTTTACTTCCATAAGTAGCATTACCACAATTGCATCCCATGTCCTGTGGCCAGGGTTTGTTCTTTTGTCCTGGGAGCCCTTTAGAAAAACAAAATACAAAATATCACGGCTTTGTAAGTGAAAGGGTGGCTGACAAGGGATGGCTCTGGGACACAAATCCTAAGTCTGTGTGCGCCAGGAGGTGCTTTACCACGTAAACAATTTTACAGGCATAGGTGCACCACCAGTGTTTTCCATTCTGTGGAATGTGCAGAGAAAACCTGCTCAAAAAATTAATAGGATTCATCCCATCTCCTTCTCTTCTCCTGCTCTGAGTGTGGAATTTCTCCTGCCTGGCAGCCCTGTGCCAGGGACAGCTATTCAGCTCATCATCCTTGTCCATCCTCAAGGATGGGTCCACAGCTGGCACCTCTAGCACAGTCCTGAGGTCAGTGTCTCTGCTTGGGCCAGGCCAAGGGTAATTCTGTGCTCAGGAGCTGTCAGAGCTGTGTTTTGAAGAGGAAAACACTTTTGTTTTTCAAAGAAAGCAGAAGGAAACATGCAGACTTCTTCATGTTTAAATAATAGACTTTTGAACTCTACTTACAGGTAATTCAGTGTTGTCTGAAGAGAGAAGCAATTTACATTTTCTTTGTTTGGTGTTTGTTTGGAGCAGGAAAAAACCCAAGAAATATAAGTGACTGTATTACCACACTGTGGGCTTTTATTTTAATCACCTGCTTGAAGTCCAAAAAGCCCTTGTATCCTTCTATTCCCACCCCTGGCTTTCATTTACAGCCTCTTGTTATCTACAAACAGAAAGTGCTTCTGCATAGAGGGAGAAAAAGAAAGTTAATAAAAAAAAAAGTTGTATATTTATTTGAAAGCAATGTGGAGATTTTAAACCTGTAACTAGGTGCCTTGAGACAAAAGCTCAGCTTCAAGGGTCTCCAAGCAGGAAAACCACATTTTGTTCCTTACAGAGTCAAAAAAGAAAGTGTTAACTAAAATCTGTAATATTTTCAATTATATTTGCTTCAGATTTAAGTGAGGCTTATCCTTAAGAAACCTGTTTGAGACAGGTTTTTGAAGACTATTTAAAAGGTCGGGATATTTTTACACCACTATTAATCCAGAAAAATGCCATATTACATTGAAAATTGTAATCCCAAAGCAGCACACACACTGCTAGCTAACCCTGTACCTGATTACTGCTTTTGTCCCATTCCCCCTCCCCCTGTTTCTTAAGGGTGTGGATTTCTGGGGGAGTTGTCCCCAGCCCAGAGGCCCCGAGGGTCCCTGGGCTCAGCGCGGGGCGCACCCAGGGCTGGGTGGTGCCTGGGCACAGCGAGGCTCATCTGTGTCGGGCTGTGACAACGTCCAAAACAAACCAGCACACAAAGGCAGCCTTGTCTGCTGCCTCACACCGCTCTCTGAGAGCTTCTCGTGCAGGACTGCTCTGTTCTAGAGCTTTTCCTGGGCACTGCAGGGCAAGCAGACGGGCTTTAGACCCAGAAAACAAAGAGCACGCAAGCCAGCAGAGAAAGAGTAACAGTGGTGCAGAATTAATTTTTCTTCTAGCATTAAAAAGGAAAAAAGATGCCACAGTGCTGCTGAGCTTTAGTAAGGTGTTTTCTTTCTTTTCATCTCCTTGATAAACATGTGGCTCCATAAATCTTGGCACTCAGCATTCCTCTCTGCAGTCCCTTGCAACCAAAGTGGAGATGCTGAGGAGTGAGCTAGCTCCCTGCCCTAAATTATCCCATATATTCAATCAAAGGCCACAACTGAATAAACCACCCCACTCACATTTGGCTGCCGTCTCTATAAGAGCCAGGGAGGGCTGGTTGGGAAGGCAGAGCCTTTCCCCTGCACCAGCACAGCCAGGAAGAGTAAAAGAATTCTGCTCCAGTGACAGGGCAGAGGGCTGTAGGCTGACGTGCCTGGATCCAGCAGGATGCTACAGGATGCTGTGGGGTGCCATGGGATGCAGCAGATCCTGGTGGAGTACAGGATCTGTGCTTGTGCCACAGATGCTGCTGTGGGCTCTCCAGGCAGGACAGGATATCTCCCCTGCAGGGGCAGCTGCCACCATCCCTGTGTAAATTCCTGATGTGTGGCTAAAAGCCCAGTGCACATGCAGAGGAGCTGGGCACTCACCCCTGTTTGAGCCTGCTCAGTGCATGGATGCCAGGTTTGCTTCCTTGCACAAAAACCTGAGGGGTTTGAGGCAGGCCTCTGAGATGAATGTGCTCATGTCCAAGGTGTATTTCTCATCTCACTGAAAAGGGCAGCACAACTTGACATCTCATTTGGGCACCCAGCGTGTCTGTATCTTGTATTTGCAGGCCAGAGCAAATTGCCTCAAGGCCCATGTAAGAATTATAGACTGCACTGATCATCTGTCAGGCCACAGGATGGAGGCTCCCTGCTCGTTTCAGCCACTGGGACAGGAGGAAAACTGACTCGTGACTCCCACTCGAACCGTGAAATGAAACCCAGCAGCACAGAGCAGCTCTCCTGATTCTCACACCACCTCCCACCTCACAGCCAGAAAGTCCCAACCACCTCTGCAGACAGAAATTGTCCTGTGGTTGAGAAGCACCCAACCACAACCCTATCTTGTTTATTCCACATGTGCTGGCTCCAAGAAGGTAACAGGCTTGATATCACAGCAGGACCTTCCATTGACTGTCAGCTTTGGATGTGGCACAACTGAAAAAAGCAAAAAAAGGCTGAGCTAGACATTCAGACTGGGACTACCCTAAAAGTGAAGTTTTTATATTCAGCATCCAGCCTCTGCATCTGTAGAGACACACACACCCCATCATTTTACACCCCTGTTCACAATGATCCATCTCTTTACACCACCCTGAAAAGGCACATTGATTAAACAATGAAGTTATAGTTAGCTGAGGAAAGTTTGACTCTTTTTTCCTGTTACTCCACAGGCTACCTTAACTTGAGGACACTCCAGAATTTTTTTCCACAACTCATAAAAATTTGTATGATTTTTTATTATTAAACTACCAGCACTTTAATTTGCTTTCTCTCAAGTTAATTGATTTATTTGGGCTTGTCTAGGAACATCAAGTTTCTTTTTTATTTTATATTGGGTTTCACATGGTAATATTTTTTCAGTGGGTGACTACAGGGGTGGCTTCTGCGAGGAGGTTTTGGGCACTTCCCCTGTGTCCAATGGAGTCAGTGCCATCCAGCTCCAAAATCACCTGTTGCTGTCCAAGGCTGGGTTCATTGATAACAGTGACAGAGCCCCTGGGATAACAGATTTAAGAATGGACAAAACCCCTGCAGAACACCAGCTGAAAGAGAGGACTGAGAATATGTGAGAGCAACAGCCCTGCAGAATCTGAGGTCAGCGAAGGAGGCACTCCAGGCCCTGGAGCAGAGGTGCCCCTGTGGCTGTGACAAAGATCATGGCCAGGCAGCTGTGCCCCTGGAGGACCTCATGGTGGAGCAGGACACCCAAAGGAGGTTGTGATCCCACGGGAAGCCCACGCTGGAGCAGGTCCCTGGCAGGACCTGGGACGTGGCTCCCCCTTGGTCCCAGGTCCTGCCAGCAAAGCTGCTCCAGTGTGGGACCCACTGTGGAGGAACCTGTTCCTGAGGACTGCACACCATGGAAGGGACCCACACTGAAGCAGTTTATGTGGGAAGGAGCTATGTTGGTCATAGAAGACTGAGGTTGAGCCAAGGAAGAAGAAAGGAGTGAGGGGAAGGTGTTTTAATATTTGGGCTTGTTCCTCACTACCCTACTCTTATTTGATTGATAAGAAATAATAATAAATTCAAGAAATATAAATAAAACAAATATAAGAAATTATAATAAAGTAACTAATTTCCTCAACCTGAGTCTGTTTTGCATATGATGATAACTGGTGAGTGATTTCCTCTGCCCTTATCCTGACCCATGAGCTTTTTTCATGTTTTTCTCACCCTGTGTCCAGCTGAGCAGGAGAGTGATGGAGCAGCTTTGGTGGATATCTGGTGTCCAGTCAGGATCAGCCCACCACATAATTCATT
>VZRX01022397.1:61214-74546 GCA_013398075.1 Notiomystis cincta | reverse complement strand
CCCTGTTTGCTGGTTCTAACACAGGTTTTCCAAAGTAGTGAAGAGGGTTATTGCTATATAATGCACTCAGCCTAATCAAAGGAACTTGGTAGAGCTGAAGAGGGGTTGATAGAATTTCCCCAGGGGAGAGTCACCTGCTTGGACCTGGCCTTACAAGCAAGGAGTGATATTTATTCACTCTATTACAAGCCAAGAATAAGCTGTCTGGAGCAGATCCAAGATGACCTGCTTCACTACTAAAGAAAATGCATCAAATCAAACTGTTGCACAAGCCTCTGCTCTCAACCATTAGTGGGAATTAGTGTTTCTCCTGCAGCTTCCTCCTGTCATTTTGTCTTCCGGCACTGGCACTGGGCTGGTGAGCTGATCCTGCTAACTGATCTGAAGGCTGCATCCCCTGGCTTGTTTTACACTGTGGCTGCTGCAAATGTGGGAAGTAGGGACCACTTCCTAGTGGCA
Organism: Notiomystis cincta; assembly: GCA_013398075.1. Classification (NCBI taxonomy): domain Eukaryota; kingdom Metazoa; phylum Chordata; class Aves; order Passeriformes; family Notiomystidae; genus Notiomystis; species Notiomystis cincta. Next base: position 74,087 of record VZRX01022397.1, on the reverse strand, counting down.
GAGGGACTAACCACAGCAGGCAGATAGAAACTGCACCACACCACCTGCTCTTTGCCTTTTCAAAGAAGAGCAGCACTTCCCCTCTCCAGATGTCCCATGTTGCATCCAGGTGAGCAGTCCCAGAGGTGAGTCCCATATATTGGAGGAAACAGGCAGTGTGGGGTTTGTAACTTACACCTCTGATTCTGTTACAGGAGAGAAAAGTGCTTTCATTGCCTGATTCTCACTAGTCTGGCACCTGCATTTCTTGCCTGTTGTTTTCACCAAACATATTTTTTCAGCATGCTGGGTCTCACCTACCTCAAAGCATAAAGACAGTTAAAGTGTATTTGACAAAATATGCTTTCCCTACTGCTCACAAAAAATGGGAAGGGGTTGGTTTTGTCCTGGCATATAATACAATGTCAATATTTTTCCTCAAAAAGTGCAAATCGAACTTGTTTGCCAGTCAACCCTCCTTTCTGAAAATCAAAACCTTCCTCTTTCATAACAAATTCAAGACCACAAAATCGTGGTATATTCTAAGCAGAAAATAGTATTTCCCATAAAGACTGGAAAGAGAGTCACAAGGCATACATCCCTTTTCCTTCTATTCATAGACCTATCTACAACATACATTTTTAAGAGCAGGTAACCAGAAAACTGCACTGCATAATTCACATTTGTGGACATGTCTGTGGCAACAGAGATAGACTGGACTTGTAATTTCCCTCTGAGCATTTCAAAGCTGCAGAAGGCTTAAGCCCATGTAAGACTGTCTGAGGCAAGGATCCCACTGTTGCTTTGCATGGCCAAGTCAGAGCCCTTGATATACGATTTAATTTCAAATCCAGGAATAAATTTTGGGGGGCTGTCCATTTCACACATTTATTTCTTTATATTTTTTCAGTGTTTGTGGAAATAGATAGGTATCACCCAGCTCTGAGAATATCTGGGATATCATCCAGCACAGAAAGTGCTGTGGAGTGATTCCACAGAAGGGCTATTCTGTTGATTAGAACATCCCTCTCAGGCTGATGGAGCACCCCTCCTGCAAGGAAAGGCTGAGGGATTTGGAGTTGTCCAGCCTGGAAAAGAGAAGGTTGAGGCTTTCCAGTACCTGAAGGGAACCCATAAGAAAGACAGAGAGAGGAACTTCTTACAAGAGAGACAGTACCTGGGGAAGATGGCTTCAAACTGAAAGAGAGTAGAAGTAGACCAGTTATTAGGAAGAAACTCTTTACCCTGAGACTGGTGAGGCACTAGAACAGATTGCCCAGAGAAGCTGTGGATGCCCCATCCCTGGAAATGTTCAAGGCCAGGTTAGATGGAGCTCTGATCAGCCTGGTCTAGTGAAATGTATCCCTGTCCATGGAACAAGGGTTGGAACAAGAGGATCTTTAAGGTCATTCTGTGATTCCATGCCATAGGTATAGGTACAGGTATAGATACAGATAAACTTTTTTTTGTAGTGTATATAAAATACACTTTTCTCCTTAGGAGATACATAAATGTATCCAGGAATGCCTGACTATACCAGCCTCCAGAGAAACATGTATGTATTCACACATACACTCACACATGTTGTCTGTGTGTAATATTATAGGAAGATTAGTTTCAAGCTTCCTCTGTTTCATAAGCACCTCAGCAGAACTGCATAAACAAGCACAATACAAGGATATAAAGGGTGTGGGAGTCATTTTTTATAACAGACGGCAACACAAGCAGCTGATAACAGCAAAAAATAAGTGATTGCCTCAGAAACTGGAAGTCTCTACAGCTGAATGGTGCATTTTCTCCTTTCTGACCTCAAGAGCATTCAGGAGTAAAAGGTGATTGTCCTACTTTGCTGTCTCATTCAAATCTGGTGCTGCAGCTGAATTTGAGCACTGAACATGCGCTCAAGGATGCATTTCCCATCTCTGCCCTTGTTTGCAGACAGTCAGAGAGTATTAAATATTACCAAAAAAGGATGCCAAAATTAAATCCTCAGAGGAAGGCATTTTTCAAAGATTTCTCATCATTGATAATAATTTCATCTAGTAATAATATTCAGGGGGAAAAAAATTAGAGCTTTTCAGCTGGTACCTGAGTTCTATGAATGCTGAAATTAAGGAAGCTCGGAACTGAAGGGTAGGTTATCAATGGTAATCATGTTAATAGATGTGATTGCTGATGGCCTTGCAAATATTGAGTACAATGCCCTTCTTTTGCTTTTTTTTATAACATATTGCTTGGCACAGCTATCACTCTCATTTTTCTGAACAGATTTCAGGGCAATGTGGTCTGTGTGACTTTGACTGGTGTAATAAGGCCAATGTAGCTTCAACAGACCACGCTGCCTCTCAGCAAAACACCTCCCACAGCACATCTGGCTGTGCTGCCCCCAACACTCCTCAGTAATGACTGATCCACTCCAAGAGAGCTGCCCACCACATGATACCTGTTACAAACACTGATTCAGCCCATGCTCAGCCAGTCACAGCATTTGGGTCTGTTCTCCCACTTCGCAGTGTCACAAGATCATAGGTAACAAATGTTCAGGGGATGAGAAATCTCCCCTTTGCCTGTGTGAATGGGCAATGCAAACAGCAGCACTCAGATAACAAAAAGCAAGGTCAGCTCCACATTCCAGCAGACATGCAATGAGCTGAGTCTGTTTGTTAGCTGCTAAAGGGACTCTAGATGACTGTGCAAGATCTGAACTTAATGAGATAAATCCCACCCTTGGGAAATCCTTTGCTTTTCCTGTATTGCAATCACTTGGGCTTAGGCTCGGGGGTTTTATGCTGCAAATGCAGCATACTCTACACTATCATCTGGTTCCCCACCTTCTGCCATGGGTTCTCCACCTGCAAGCAGCATATCCCTCCTCAAGTCTGTCTTGTTTAAATATTGTGTATACTGGTGTATCAAAGTGCCATTTACAAACAACCTGCGAGTTCTGGTATTGACAAGATCTTATTTTGAAACCATTTTAAGATACAACTAAACATATCCTTTTTTTCCCCAGAAAATATACACTTATGAAAATAATTATTCCTCCCCAGCTCTGAAGTGTGATAACACAAATTGCAACATTGCAAACTAAAATAATTTCATTAGGAAGATAAGCCATATCCACCTCTCTTTTTTCAGCACTCTGAATGACTTTAGCACAGCAACGAGGTATTTCTATCCCTCCTTCCTCCACTCCAGTCACCAAGTATTCAACACACTTGCAGCTAGATCAAAGGCAGCCAGATGATTCAAAGATTTATAGTATTACTTAGTAAGGGCAAGTGCGAAAGTCAAATGGTAACTTCCCAAGAGAGACTGATTGCTCTGAACTGCAGCTAATACAATTCACTGACAGAGAGTTATGAAGACATTAGTTCACATCAGGGCAAAGGAAAACTGCCATGTGGGCTCTGGTGTTATTACCAAACCCCTACCAACACTGCTGGCAAATACCATTCAGAAACATGGCTGTTTTCAGCAGCCATGGATCCCAGTATAGCCCACCCAAAGTTTCTAGGAAATTGTAGGTTTGGCTGTGTTTTTCACTGGTATTGTGTTTTCACAACTTGAGATGGTGAAGGGCTCTGTTTAGCATTGCATGGCCATTTTACCCCTTCAAAGCCCTTCTGCAGTCCCACTGTTTACAGCTCCATTTAATCACTGCAGAGGCAAACTTACTGTGTGTTTCCATGAAGCTGATGTATCTCTGTGGCATTTCCCTTCATCACCCCGTGGCTGGAGTCAATCTGAGTGCATCTACTGACACTAAATGGCCAGCTAAAGCTGCTGGTGAGCACACTGCCCTGCACATAGGTCTGCACCCAGTGGTGGCCTGGGGCTGTGCTTTTTAGAGGAGATACATGCCTCATTCCTGTTGTGCATCAGCTTATCCCAAGGCTCAGCATCCCTGCACCCACTTCTGAGACTGTTTCTCCTTTCTTGGTCAGTCCCAGTTGAAGGCTTCATGGATGGTCTCACTGTTTGCACCCAGGCTCAGCTTGGCCTTTCCCTTTAGTTAGCAAAACAGGAAACTCCTACCTTTTTCTATTTCAGTTTTAGGATTTTTTTTTTAACAGGCCAGCTGGAGAGGGAAATAACAGGGAAGGGTTGAACATTTGTTTTCATTTAATGAGTTTTGCACTTGCCCTAAGAGTCTGCTCAGGAGAAAAACCCTTGCAAGCTTTAATTTATACAGCAGCAATAAAGGAAGTTATGGGGGGTGGGGGAAGGGTGAATAATTCTGTTGTAGCCTTTCTTCCACTTACAGAAATAAAATGTATTGAGACTGTGGGAATGGCTGTTGTCTTCTGGGAGCTTTAATTCTCTGCAGTACCACTCAGTCCAGGGAAGACTAATAGCTGAAGGAGTCTTCCACTGATCACCTCATTACCCTTCGAAGACTGTCAAGGGAATAAGAATCTCTGGAGGAGTGTGAGCCACCATTTCTAGGGAGACATGGGGAGTTTCATTTCCCTGTGATGCAGGCTTTCTATTTTCTTACAATAAAAAATAAAGTAGCTGGATTTGCAGAGACTTCCCTGTAGTTCCCTTCACAAGAACTGCAGGTGGTCCTCTCAGCACAAACCCACCCTGCTCTGTGTTCATGTCTCTCCATTTATTCTGGCCACTTCTTGCTGTGCATCAAATTCTTCCTGCTCAAGCTTAGAGCAGTGATTTTTACACCCAGCAATGAGACAAAAAAAGGAGACTTATCACTGAATATGTTTGCTCTAGCCCTGTCTCCCTAGATAACAGCTATGCAAAACAGAAACCTATTTATTCCCTGTTGCTGCTATACAGTCTTTACCCTACTTTGCATTTTGCCTGAGAGAGTGAGTCACAAAGATAGCACCTCCCATTCTTTCCCAAATGCCCTCACAAATCAGACCCCATTTTCTGAAGCAGAAGCAGATTTCCACCTTGGCAAATCAGACAATTTAGTGTCCTGAGGTGATGGTTTGCATCCACACAGAGCTGGCACAAGAACAGAGGGGCCCCTTAAGCCTTCAGAATGGCCTTAAGAAGGACTCAAACTGTTGGAAGAAAAAACTGTCAGAAATAAGTGCTAGGACTTCTTCCTCACCTCCAAGACATCAAGCTTGAATCCCATCTCACAAGTCCTTTTTCCAGAGGAAAGGAATGAACCCTAAGGAGTTCAGTTAAGGAAATCCTTATATTTAATCCTGACCTTACTGAGCAGAGTTAGACCATAAAGTGAAGACCTTTCAAACAGCATCTCATTAATGGATAGGGTGACACTGATAAAGGGAGGATCAACAGCTTTTTTTGTGGACTTCCAAGGTTAGCTGGGTTGCTTTACATACAGGAACAGTCACAGGTGAGAGAAAAACCCTGTACCTATGACATTAGTGCTGAAAGACAGCAGCATTTCATAGGGACATTCATGCAGCAGGGATAGCAAAAAGAAATGGGGAAAATAAATAAAAGTTCAAAGCACAAGCAAAAATTAAGGAATAGTTTTGAAGCACCACGCTGTGTACCATTTATTCTGTTAAACATTCAGCAGTGACTTCTCAATGTGACCTCAGCTGAAGACATACATTACAAAACACAGGCAAGATTACCAATTTTTCAGAGCCTGCTCTCCATGACAGGTTAAACCATAATTTCCCTGTAACTCATTCCGTCGCTGAAGTTGCTGACATTTATGACTGTGCTTGGAAACGTTGATATAACCAAGGATTTTGCAACATTAGCTTTGACATGCCAAATTAGTCCATTGGCTCCTTCCAAAGTGAATCTATGATGCAGTGGATGAGGATGCAGCTGTGATGTCAGACAAGAGCTGTACTAAAAATCAGCCACTCAGAGCCTCATATTCTGTTAGCAGTGCATTGGGAGCCCCCTCTTTAGCAGTTCCCCATGCACTAGGGGAGAAAAACCTTGCCTAGTGATCATCAAAAATGACATTTAACTGTAACACAGCAGGGATATGGCAAGTGTAAGGTGTCAGCATTAATATCACTATAGATGTGAATCACAGGAGGAGACCTGAAGGAATTTCCAGCCGTGTAGAGGATGTTCTGTACCACCCCCATGGTAGGTGAGAGAAAGACAAAAGGCCAAGGAATAAGTAGACAGTGTTTTTTGTAAGAAAACAGGGAACAGAAGAGGCATGGCCTGCCCTTTGCAGAGTCTCACAGGGAAAGCAGCAGAGACCCTTACATGTCCATCTGGTCATGGTCAGGGAAAGCCACTTCCAGCAGCCACTCTGAGTGCACGGTCTGGCTGCACCTCTCATCCCCTCTTCCAAAAGGAAAAGAGACTGAAAAACATGTTGAGGCTGGATCAGACCTGCTGGCCTGATGCCAGAGAGCAGCCCCAGGTGTGCTTAATTCAGGTGTAACATCAATGTCCTACCCTGTTATGAATATCACATTATGCATATCAGTGACTTGCTGTGTTGAGTCTGAGTATAGGGAATTTATCCTGACATGCCTCTGCTGAATGAGGAGGTCTTTAGAAAAATAAACTACAGGCCATGCTGCAAACACTTTCTATAGTTTCACTGTAGCTTTAATAGGATATTTTAAAACATCATGAGTGATGGTTTATTTGCCCTGAATTTGGTTTTGCACTTCTTAATCAGCAGCTCAAATTCTACATTTCTCCATTGAGCCTGGCACTCAGGTGAATAGTAATGCTGCTGGGTATTGTCATTGATAAAGTCTTTTATTGGACCTGCAATGAGCCCTCAAGTGAAAATGAACCTTTCCCAGTGTTCCCTTGCTATAAATTACAAAGCTACATTTTATTCAGGATGGAAGAAAACACAGAGGATTACCCTGGTAAATTCATCTCGCTTTATCAGCAGTAAATTTGTTGTTCAAGCCACTTAGGTCTAGTTACTGGAAATTCCTGTTTAATTATAATCCAGATGTTCTCAAGGCCCTCTTACCCTCCAGCACAACCTGACAAGTGCTGCACAGAGGAAATGCAGTTCTGCTGGGTTAAGATGCTCTTTGGAGAAGACACCGGGAAAGCTGCTCTGCACGGAGGGAGGGTGGGGTGGATCTTGGGTCATCATGGGGGTCACTTTAATCAAGGCAAGCTGTACTCCTGAGCCAAAAGGTGGCTGCCAGAAGGGGGAGAACAGGCAACTCCTCAGCCCCTCACTGGGGTTTGCCATATGAGCTACTGCTGTCTCCTGAAATACACAGGGAGATTCATGATTCACAGAAATGCAAGTGGCATCCCCAACCCCTCCGGAGATATCACCATGACTTTTGTTTTATTTGCACTCATACTGCCCTGCCTATTTTCTCTTTTACTTTTTCTAGGATATCATGGGTTTTGTTGCTGAGAAAGTGACTCAAATGCATGTTTCACTTTATCAGGCTAAATGCTAATTTGTCTCTTTTAAGCTAAAATCCCTTCCATAAATACCTCAGAATTCATAAATGACCTGTAAAGAAGAGGGTAAAAATACCATGAACAAAGACTTCTAAAGACAACCTCTGTACAAAGTATATAATGATGCTATTGAACCCATTGCCACAGAATGCTGCAGAAGTCAAAGATATGAAGTGGATATTTCATGCACTGAAACAACTTTTTTTATAACACACCTTGGTTTTTATCCTTTCTTATCTATCCACATACTTTTTGTTTTCTTTATAAAGGCTAGCCATTTGGGGAAATTTTTTCATTTGAATCTTTTAAAAAGTTCTCTTAAAAGAAGGATTGCCAAGTGTTGCCAGGATTTATTTTGAAGGTTATTCAAATCTCTATGAAAACCTTCACATGGATATGCCCATGGAAGTAGAACTTAGAAAATAATCAAAGTTTTAGATTCTTAACTCAAAATTGCTTAATGGTCTTTACTAACAGAAAGTAATAGTCTCTGCTTGATAGAAACTAATTCCAAGCCCTCTGAGGTTATGAATGAAGTTTGTCTTCCCACTTGGCAAGGCTGAAGTCTTAATTCATTTCCATATTCTCCTTTTGCTCAGGCATGGTCTAATGAATCTGCTCAGTGTATACTATATGAATATATTGATGAATATATTGATTTTTTCCCTATTAAAAAGTAACTCCTGGAAAGTTCCAAGATTTAAAATTATCACATCCTCCCTACTATATTACTTGAACTATAGCACCTGAACCTATTTGTGTTTTTAAGAGGAAGTAATATTAATAACTGCAGCATCTTCCTAAATGCATCTCTCCAAAATGTAGTGATTTCTCTAATTTGGACATTTAGTTGTGGCACAATATGGAGTTCAAGAGAAAAAACACTCAGTGTAGACATAAACACCATGTTGACACCACGTGACTAATGTTGTGGGACACTGACAAATCTTCAGGAGAGCAAGTGCCCAGTAATTCATGTGAACAGGACAGATATTGAAAGGTCAGGTGTTACAGACAGAAAGCAGTTTCTAAAATATATAACTTCTGCCTCTGCAATTACATTTCCAGTAGATCCTTCCACTTTGATCAGACACTGGATTGATTATGACAGATCCAATTTCTCTTTAATTTTAGCAAATTGTTCTGCTATTAGATTGTTAGACCAGAGGAAGATTCTGCCATCCAGTGGTGAAAAATTGCTCTTTTAAGGTCACAGTTTATACTAAAAATATATTCTACCTTTAATAAAATGAACATGTTTGGGCAACTGTAAAAACTTTTTCTTTTGTTCCTGGAAGGACTGAGATAACAATTTTACAGAGCAGTACACATATACTGGTAAAATTGTTAGGGATGTATACAGACCCTTGTTGATAACTTTGGTTTGTTCTCTCTTGGTGCACAGCACAGTTTAGGATGTTTGTGTGCCATTCTTTTAAAGCCCTTGTGTGAGCAGAGTGAGTCCTGGGCTGTCATGGTCCTGTCACCCTGTGTGCCACAGAGCCCAGGACAAAAAGGGGATCAGGTATGGAAATGTTTTCTCCCCAGACAGGGGAGAAGGAGGCAGTGTGCTGGGCCTGGATCACCTCTGCCTGAGGCCATTATCTGTCTAACCACACTCACAGCCTTGCTACAACAGCAGGCAATGTCAGGAATGGGTCTTGGACCATTTAACAACATGCAAATCACAGTTTTCCAATAGCTATAATACCCCTGCATCCCCATTTAGTAACCTCCATGGCAAAAGGCAGAGTTGGACCTTCCCTGCCCTGGCACTGAGGGGGTGGAGGTGTGGTGACTCCCTCTCCTGAGCCTTTCCACACCCTGCCCCTCCGTGGTGCCACTTGCCAGAGCAGCACAGCACCGCTGGGGCAGGGATGTGCCCTGTTGTGCCTCGGGCTGAAAGGGCACCGAGGCTCCACTCTTCACACTGCAGCAATGAAGGAAGTAACCCTCTCCAGAGAGCAGCCAGCAGCACCTCTGGAGGAGAGCACTGACACCCTGTGGTGCCCAGCAGGGCACTAAACCAGCCCCCAGGTGTGGGGTGGTTCACCAGGGGTGAAAAATGTGGCAAAACACTCCATGAGACTCGAGCTACCGCAGATCCCTCCGTGGAGCAGACCACGGCTGGACAGGCCTTGTTTTCCATGTGAGAGAGATGGAGGCTTTCTTGCAGAGCCACTGATCCCTGAAGTAGGCCAGGCAGGGGAAACAGAGGAGATGAGCTGGAAGGATCAATGCAGGAGGTGACAAGAGCATTAATCAGAGCTGCCATTGCACCCAGTATCAGGAGAAGACCCAGATCTCAGCTCCATCCTGTCAGCAGAAGCAAACCGGGAGAGGGGCACAGTCCCAGCCCGTGAGCACAGCACAGCCCTTCAGGGGCTACTGTGCATGTTTCCCTTGGCAGGACAGGCCATTAATTACTCCTCCAATTAGTTCCCACATGTCTTCCACCCCAAGAGGAACTGCCAGAGCACCTGGGATTGTCTTTGAGCTTTGGAGCAGATGGAGACTGCCCAAATCATTTTAGGACACGGCCAAGGGACACACAGAAGACCAGGGGGACATTGTTATGGCAGCACTGGGGGCAGGCCAGGAACTTGATTATCTGTCTGACCAGAACTGTCATAGCCCTAAAAACACTTCCCAGGCCTGGAAAAGCAGTTTGTTTTACTAGATCTGCCCTACTAGGCTCACTCATTTGGGATATTACCAAAGGCCTGGTGAACTAGCACTGGGTCTAAAGTTTTTGAGCAAAGGATTAATGGGAAAATGCATTTAATTAATGCATTTAATACCCTTAAATGCATGAACCCTCAATATTTTGAATATTACATTTGCTTATCCTTTGTTTCACATCCTGCATCATTCTGCTTCGTAAAGCTTTGAGTATCACCATAATTATGTTGGAAAAATACTCAGAGGCATTTTGAGGTATTTGAGGGAAACAGGGACTTGAGTGGTTCTTGTGTGAAGGAACAGTCCTGTGAGCAGGAGGAGTGATGGCAGCAACCTGCCCTCTACCACTGCCACCACAGCCTCATACTTCACAGATGAAGACACCTGAATTTAGGGGTTTTCATGTATGTTTGAAGAGCAGGTGCACTGACCACTCTTTTAGGGTGTGCTGGACAGTCTTCAGACTGCCTTGAGAAGAGCTCTGTTGCCAAAAATTAAATTGGTTAATCAGGACTTTCCCCTCGTGAACAGCCATCATGGGTTCATGAGGGGAAAGTCCTGATTAACAAACTCAATTTCCTTTTATGACAAGTTTACTTAATTGATCAAGGGAAGCCAGTTGATAAAATCTTTTTGGATTTTAGTAAAATTTTCAACAGTGTCTCTCATGTAATCCTCCATTTTAGGGCCATGGCTCTTCAACACCTTTCCCCACTGGCCGATGGGGATGGAGTGCATAAATTCATCAGACATTTCAACTGCAGGGGTCCAGGGGGCAAACCCATCAAGTGGAAGAAACAAAAGTGATACAGAACTGCTCAGCCTTTCCAAGGCAGGTCTGAAAGGCAGCCTCCATCTGGACAGTGCCTGTGGACTTGTCAAACCTCCATGTTAAGACCCTGTGCTTCACTTTGCAAGAGCTTTCTGAGGCTTTCTTTTCAAATGCAACCTCTCAAAACATTGACTGGGGGAGTGCTGGATTTGCTCACCTGTCAGTAGGAGAGCTGTAGGTGGTGGACTGAAGACTGCTTGGTGCTCTGAGGCAATACCTGTCAAACAAACAATTTTTCAAGCTAAAATCGAACATTCATGTTGACTTTTACATGGACTGAACCTGGCTTTAGAGATGGTGAAGTGCCCTCACAGAAAACTGATAGAATTTAAATTAAAACAATGAGATTGCATAACTTCAACATTGCACAGGTTTTGTCCTTCAATATCTTGCATACAAGAGTTTGGGTTGGTTTTATTTTGTATCCAGAGTTCAGCCTATATCTTCACTCCAGGAAGAAAAAAATACTGCGAACAAAGATGTAACTAAGCAAAGAGAAAATACAACTGGCCTATCTTTCCTATCCACTATCCAGGTAGATAGAAAATAAATTTATGAAGAAACTAATTTTTAGATAGATTAAATTCTTGCCTCTACCATGCTAACTTGGGAGACAGTTTCATTTACCAAAAGGGAGACAAGCACAAGCTCTTTCTCTGCACAGAAGCAAATCTTCCTGAAGTCGAAAATGCTTTAAAAGTGAACTGCATCTCCCAAAGACATTCTTGGCTGTGGGATTCATATTTTCCACAAGGTGCTGTTCTTACTGAGCCTTCTTCCTGCAACTTTATGCTCACAAGACAGGTTCTTTTGACTAAAGTTATACACGTGCTTAATCAAGTATAGAATAAGACAGCGTTTATTCACTATTTTTATAAAGCAATTATGAATGACTCACTTGCATGTGATTTGTTCAGTAAGAATTACGAGACTTTTACTTCTGTTCAGGTAATGTGAGAGAGCTTTGCTATTTGATTTATAGTCATTATCGTGGGAGGATTGGTTCCCTAGGAAAATGATCAAATACTTGTGTATTTCCATACCAAATATTTTCGAGGGAAAAGTGCCCTCTCCCTCAGCTGTGAGTGGTGACCCCAGTAGCCCGAGTAGTTCAGCTGCTGTCAGACCAGCTTCAGATCTGCCTGAGTGCTGAGCACAGCCTGGGAAAAGCACAGCAAAAGACACTCATGGCTGGGTTTGGACCTACTTCGTGCAGCTTTCCTTATCAAGCAAAAGGCAATGCAGCTCACAGAAGAAACTGCAGAAACAGAGTTTCTGCTGGCGGATGCCATCAATGTCAGCAGAATTACACCCCCAGGGAACTTAAAACTTTCAAAGCAGTAGATATTTTCAAGGCTATTTTGAGAAGGTTTCAAAGGGGAACATTATTCAGAACACTTGATACTCTCTGTTTCCAAGAAGTCAGGAAAATCTAAATTCCAGAAGTGGGTTATTTCCTCTTTAAGGAAAAATGAGCTGGCAAAGATGCTGGATATCAAAAAGGGAAAGCAGACAAAACTTGGTATTATTTTGTCTGAATAGCATTCATGCCCCAAGGAATTGCTTTATTTCTGGACTACTAGCAGTGGAGTTAGATCAAATGGAATTTTTTAAGGATCCGAGTAGAAAATGTGAAACAATGGCCTGCTTAACACTCCAAAAAAAGTTCAAACCCTCATCTTGCTATCTTTGGTGACATTGCTGTTTTACCAAGGGTGAGATGCTGCAGATCAAAGGGTCCTCATTCATTCTAAATACTGTTTTGCCAGGAGCAAGCAAGATATAATCATGAGGCCTCTCTCAATGATTTTTCAATGATCTTGGGAATCTGGAGAGGTCCCAGTTGGCTGGAAGCTGGCTAGCATTGTCCCAGTTTTCAAGAAGGGCAAAACAGATGACCCTGGAAACTACAGGCCTCTCAGTTTCATTTCAGTGCCTGGTGAAATTATGGACAAGATTACTCTGGGAGTTATTGAAAAACACCTGAAGGACACCTCAGTCATCAG
>VZRX01022397.1:0-60967 GCA_013398075.1 Notiomystis cincta | reverse complement strand
ATTGAAAAACACCTGAAGGCCCCCTCAGTCATCAGACCCAGCCAGCATGGGTTCATATCAAACTTAATTTCTTTTTATGACAAGACAACCCATCCAGCTGATCAAGGGAAGCCAGCTGATGTCATATTTCTGGATTTCCATAAAACTTTTGATACTGTGCTGCAAATCAGTGTAACTCATAGGAGTTATTGATAGCACTAGTGACCATAAAGGAAAGGCTCCTTTCTTTCATGAGGCCCTGCATGTCTTTGCTTTATTATTTATCCTCCCCAAATTTTCACTGATTGAAGGACTTACTTCTATACAGGCAAAAATAGAAAAGGCCTTGGCATAAAGAAGCAGATCTGCTATCCAACATCAGCACTCTCAAGGATGGATTGGCCCACAAAACATACTCTACTTGCTTTTCCACCATTTGAACTAAAAGGAAAGAAAGTGTTCTTTCTGTAAGTGAAGAAGAACCTGACACACCAGCTAAATACTTTAAAAAAAAAAAAAAAACAAAAAAAAACCCAAAACAAACAAACAAACAAACCAACCAACCAAACTAAAACAAGAATGTAAAATTTAGCTCTTTCACCAAACATGAAGGAGCTCTTTCTGATTAGTCTGCAGGATAAGGGGAGGAAGTTATTTGTTTCTGCATATGAAATGATCAGTTGTAAGAGCTTGCATGTGAGAAGACTCTTTCCAGAGCAGATAGATGTATGATAAATTCACAACAGAAGTGGGCAAAATATTGTGACAATGAAAGTAATTACCCACACAAAACAAAACAAAACAAACAACAACAAAATCCTGGGCTATGTCTTTAAATCTTGAATTGTTGAAATCAGACCATCTATCTTTCCAAGATTATTTGGTTTAGTTAAGGGGGGGAAAAATTTTTAAGTAAAAGTCTATGAATTATGTTATACAAGAGGTCATATTATGCATTCACAGTGTCCTTTTTTGATTTAAAATCTATAAATTTCTATTAGGACCATTGGTTTTCACAGGCTGCTAACCTTATGATAAACTCCCTGTTGGGCCTCAAATTCTTCATGTTTGGTCTCAGGGGATAACATTGTCTGTATATTAATTTTGAAAGAAAACTTTCAGCTGACTAGGAATTGAAGGAATAAAAAATTAAAAAAAAAAAACTAACACCACACACACAAAACAATAATTTGGTTTCCTCTCGAGACCACTGCTCAGTCAAAAAGATAAGGAACAAAAAAAAGGAGTAATTCATGTAGCAGGGACTGTGCCACCACAGAGAGTCAGACTATTCCTTTCTCAAAGAGAAGACACCTCAAACAAGGAAGGAAGGTAGGAAGGGAGAGCTAGTCAGGCCCATGGGGTATATCCAGAGTATGCAGGTGCAGCTACACTACCCAGCCTGTCTTGGGGCCCCAGCTCTCTAACTCTTACCCTGATTTTCACACACTTGCCTCAGTTGCAGCCCTTGACCCAAATCACAAGGTCACTGGGGATATTACCCACCAGCATCTCTGAGTGTACAGAGGGAAGGGGAAAAGCCAAGCCAGAAAAGAGATCCCTGCCCTGGCTGTGTCCCTGTCTCATGATAGTTGTCAGAATGGCTGGTCCCAGCAGGGGAAAAAAAACAAGGAAGGGGGATGCTGAAGCTCTGGAGAAAACCTGGCAGTATTTCAGCTCTTTGGCCAGAACAGAGCTATGAGAGATGTGAAATGCTGAAGTATGGCCAGATTTGTGACCAGACTGCACCCACCTTTGCAGTGAACAGTGAACACCATCCACCCTTCCCTTCAGACGCATTGCAGCAGTTAAAACATAAAAAAGCATTGGTTTGTAAAACCATCTACATTGCTAAAATAGTAATGCCAAACACAGTGCTGCAGAGCCTGCTTTAACCTTCTCTTCTCAAATGTTCTTCATTTATTAGGTCTTTGCTTTTTCATCTTCATGAGAAATATCCCCATCTGTTTTGTGGCAATAATTCTAGGTTTCAGTGTTTCGCTCCAAGGTGAAGAAAAAAAGCAAACTATTATTCTGTTCACTGAAGACTAGAAAAATGGCAAATCTTGTAACAAACTCTAAGATTGAGATGGGACAAAATCAGTTTCCCTCTACATAAAAGATCGATTGGAAAAATAATCTTCTTAAAAGACCATGTCTGACACTCGCTTTTTTCATTTTCTGCAGTCCTCTTCAGAGACTTATTGTGACTGTGGTTGCTTAAGGTACAAGGACAGTGTCATTTGCCACAGAGTAGCAAACCTTTTTATTCTGTAGAGCAAATTCAGTCTGCATAAATAGATTTATCTCCTTTTTTCTTTTCTTTTTTTTTTTTTCCTGGTACCAACATGCCTGCTTACTGCAGGATTACACTTCACTCTTTGTCTTGACTTGACTGATTGACTAGGAATTTATGTACACTTTAAAAAAGCATTTCATTATATATGGGTTAGCTGGAAATGTCCAGATGGGAATGAAACTCCTCTTTAGCCATCACCTACTGGCAGCTTCTTTTTTTTTATTTTCTGTCAACTTTGTTGCCTGCTACATTTAACACCAAAAATGACTGCCCATTTCACCTAGCACTCCACAAATAGATAGAAAGTCCTTATGTCCACGATTCCCATGGGATTTATAAGGCTAAGCAGATGACTGGGAGGTGAAGAAGCTTCTCCAGCACAACATGGCCTGAAAATGCTTGCAGTGATGCATCTTCCTGGCCTTGCTCCCTTGTCCTTTTGCTCCCTTGTCCTTTTGCTCCACAGCCAAAGTGAACCTTGGAGAGCTTCAGTCACCTGGTTAGGTTCTTCAAGCCCTGACTGCAGTGCAAGATGGACTGTTTCATGTGATTTGGGGAGGATTTATTCAGGGTTGCTGGGGAGTTGTCTCCCAGTTGTTCAGGATTAGAGATGTTTCACTACCCCATATGTCTGGAACCACTTATGTGTTTGTTGGAAGCGTTTAATGGAAATACGGACTCAGTGTTCCAGGAGTAGGGAGGTCCTAATAGACACAGGCTGAGAAATCTCATTGGAGTAATTGCCTTGTTGTCCATCATGTTTGGTTTCTATTACCTGTAATTTCTGGAGGTAAATATAAGGAAGATGCAGACATTTTGTAAATAATTACAGCAGTTCTTCCAAAGCCAGACAAGTGCAGATAATTCTTCTTAACCCAGAAAAAAGAAATGAGTGGTGATTAGTATCCATACTAAAATACAAGGGCAGGAGGACATGTGCTGTATCTCACAACAGTACATACTTAAATGCTAACTTCAATTTGGAGTCAAGTTTGGGTTTTTTTTAACATAGAAGACTCCTCTTTCCAAAATCTAGGAAAGAATAATCACTTAAAATTAAACTTACCAATGTGGTACCTCAAAACTATTCTGTAAAGGGAAAGTAAAAGATTTACTGGTGTAAAGGGATCATTCTTATTTCTATATCTCCTTTGATAAGCACAATATTAGCAGTTACATATTTACAGTGTATAAAGTTTAAAAACAATTTTTCTGTTCCTTTTGTTCTGGTTCAGCCAGCAATCATCTTTTTTTTCCTTTAATTTCTTTACTAGATTTTCTCAAAGTGGCATCTGTTTTGCCTTTTAAAAATTAACTGTGGAAGCACAACAAAATCAGAGAGATGTCAAAGCTGTGGAATTTTCCCTTGCAGCCACACAACGCCAAGTTTTGGATGACTCTGTTGCGAGACGATGAATCATCTCAAGTTATGGGATTTGGGTTCAGGTTCTCTAAGGTAGCTATTACGAAGCTCAGCAAATCTATATCCACCTCTGATCTGTTGTTGTTGTTGTGCTCTTCAGGTTTTGGATGGAGAGGGATATGTGGGAACTTCTAATATCATTATCAAAACCTAAACTTTGCCAATTGCATATTTTGAAGCCTTTCTTAAATGAACCAAAAGTCCTGTCCTAAACTTTTGACAACTCTGATCAACAAATTCAAACACAGCCAACCAAATAATTTAGGAAAAAATGTTCCATAGACATTTGCAGTCAGCAAAAGAGCTCCTAGATACAGTTGTCTGGATAAATCCTGGCAGATGAACTTAATTAAGAGACAAAAACAATTAACTAGCAATGTGTGACAAAAATTGGCTAAACTAAAATTCTCTGTGAAATCTCCTTATTAGGAAACAAGAGAATTATCATTCTGCTGTTTTCCACAGAAGGAAGGATGGCCTCTTTCTGTCTGTGCTCATGGGGCAATATCATCCTCTATTCATAGTGGTCCAGCTGGCAGCCCACAGATATGGGATGTTTCCATGTGGCTCCAGCCTTCCCCCAAGAGCCTGACAATGTTCAGGAGGAGAGCGATGCTTCACCGCCAACACATCCCCTTGCACAGGCAGCGCCAGGAACGGAGCTGGCCGAGAGAGAGCTGCTGCCCTGGCTCCTGGGGACAAGGGTGCAGGACACCCTGCACATGGCTCTGCACAGACACAGCCAGCAGCTGCTCTTGTCAGTGCTGAGCATGGGAAAAGGGTATCTCCAAAGCAGCTCCAGCCTCCACATCCCATCAGCTTTCGACCAGCTCATGGCTCAGTGTCTGACAGGCAGATGTGTAGCAAGAAACAAACTCCCAGTTTAATCCTCTCTGTTCTTCTCCAGTGTGACAGCACCAGAGAAATCAAGAAATATGCATCTCTTCTGATCCACATCATGCAATGATTCCTGGATTCATTTTGGAAAGGATGCTACTTTTCAAAGGTAAATTAGATGGAAGAGTCCTCCAGAAAACTTCAGATACAAGTTTCTTGGAGGACTGTTCAGCTTAGGGCAGTCCTGAACCATGCCCTCCTCAGAAAGCTGATGACCAAGAGGCAATGCTAGGATACATCCCTGTAGGAAGGAAACCCCTCAGTTGTGAAGGACTAAAGATCAGATAAAACGTCCAAAATATCCTAGTCCTCCTCCCAAATCATCCAGGATTAGCCACTGTTGGCTAATAATAATTGTAGTCCATGAAGGTCTGATACAAAATGGTCATTTTTTTAATGTTCATAAAGCAATAAGTGGCCAGTGGTCACTAAAATGGCTTACTTAAATGGACAATAGAATTTAAAAATTCAGATAGACTTCTATGAATATTTTACAATTTTCTGCATTTATCATTCCAGTTTTATCAAGATGAAAAAACATCTTTAAAATCAGAGAATTTTAAAGTTTCAGAAATAGAATTTAAAAGTATCCTTGAAAAAAATAAACTATTGGTTTTCTAATATCATTATTTTCAAACCTGGCAGGGTATCCAGGACATAGTGTCTAATACACTGATTTAGAACCAAAAAAAAGTATCAGAATCTGCAAGAATATGAAAACTTTGAGGTGCTAATGTTTAAAAGAAGATAAGGAATATCCCAACTCTTTCCACATGCCCTCCCCCCCAAAAAAAAAAGAAATATTAAAGCAAGTGCCAAGCAATCTCTTTGGCTCTCAAATCTTCCATGTAGCATGTATAATAGGATTTACTTTAATTGCTTCCAGCCTATATCTAAAGATGAAAATCAGGATATCAGCTGGTAGTAATAGAGCTACCTCACCAGTCATTATCTGCTAAAAAATGGCTCACGCAACACTTGTACATAAATCAGGTGCTTCTTGAGGTCAACTCTTGTACCTCATCAGCTCTCCTGTCATTTCATAGACCTCTGTTATACCCACAAGATGTGCTCAGGTTATTTCTTCTTCTCATCTGGGCCTCTGTCCTGCAGGATCTGGGGTGTTTTGCTCTTGCATTGTGCCTAAGGAAATGCTTGAAGGTACAGACACAGTTAGATCTGCAGTTTTCAAACAGGGGGCCACGATGGATCAGTGCCAGACTACAAAGTCTCTCTCAGGACTGAGCCTTTTGTTGGAGCTCTGCCACTTTTTCACTGAATTATCTCTTCCTCCACAAAGGAGACTATTTGTTTCAGCTGGGCTGCTCTTGTTGTTAATTACTGCTCAGATTTAGCAGATAACAAAACTACACTTTTGCCTATACATAGTGGGCTAACCAAAGAGAAAAGTAAATCTAGTGAATGGGTTCTCTTAGCCTGAAACCATTTTCTTTACTAGAAAATATTTAAAAGAAGAAAAAAAAACTGTGGAATGTAAATGAGTAACATTTTCTACTGCTGCAAATGTTTCATATGACCTTATAAAAGGTCCTTTTTTCTCCTGGATGAACACCAACCTTACATATGCAAGAGAATATTCATCCTTCTTAGAGTAATTTCATTCTTAAAGAAATTTATCTTTTAATATTGCACTACAGATTTCTTTTCAGTAATAGAATTGCTGAGGTTTTTTCTGAAACTAGAAATAGGTTGCAATCCATCCCTCTGCTTGTATTTTTTCCCATTTGTCAAAGAAGTTTTTTAGACCACAGCTGATTCTATCATAAAAAACAAACAAGCAAACAAACAAAGCCAGAAAAAAATGAACAACAATTAAAAAAAGAGAACCCCAAACAAAACAAGTACTAAGAAATATGGGAAGTGACTGGAGGATTAGAAAAGTAGGTCACATGTCCAAAGCTCATACATGATATTACAGTGAAAAAAGCCCTGTAAAGGCTTGTGATCTTAAGTTCCCTTGGAAGGGGCATCTCAGCCCATGCTTTCCTCTAATTTTGACATTTGGGGAAGAGAGGGTGTCAGCACAGGATTTCTCTGGATCAGCCTGTATGACTGTCCCTTCCCATCCAGAGTGAGTTAATTTGTCGCTCAGCTGTGGGATCACTGTGCACTCCAGCGAGCTACCGCAGGGGATATTCAAGCAGAGCCTTTCTAGGCATGAGCAATGATCTCTTTGCTCAGCTGGCATGGCAGCAATGGATTCTGCCTTCTCCTCTGCAGCTCTGAAAGATGGAAATTGTTGCCTCATGTTAGAATGATGGTTTGACAGCCTTCTGCACCACTCATAGCAGGGTGAAACAACCCAGCTTACCCGTTGCCACTGAAGGGGAAAGAAACATTTTAGGACTGGCAGGGGACCTCGGGGGTCTCCAGGAGCAGAGATTATCACATCTTTGCACAGCATGATGCATCTTGTGATTGTCTTTTTACCCCACCTGCAAAGCAGCTCTTCAGGAGCAAGCAAATTCACACACCACAGTAGAGTTGTGGTCTGGCTCCAGAATTTCTGCAGGAGGGAATTAATTCCTATGGATCTCTCACCCCAATATTATATCAATGTAAAACTGAGACACTACTGCTGTCTGGAACACAGCTTGCCTCTGGTACCTCAGTAAATGGTGTAGTGATGCAAGATACAATTTGAGGCCACGCTGGGAGAGTTTGGCAATGGTACTATGGAACTAATGCATCTATGGGTAATCAGCATTGCAGGTATATTTGAAATTCTAGCAAGGTTTGAGAAAATGGGATTCTCAGCTTGTGCTGAGAGCACTAATGGCACACACAGACCTTTCCCAGGCTCTCTTGCAGGTGCCAGTAAATGAACTCCCCACAAGAATGCTCCCCTTGCATTCTGCAGGGCTCACTTGAGACTGGTCTCATGCAGAATGTGACTTTGAAATAGGGCTCCTTCTCACAAAACTATGTTTACTGTATTCTTACAGTTCAACTTGAGAATGGGAGGGTGTTCAACTTACACCTAACTGGGTTTCAGCTGGACACCATGAAAACATGGAGACAGAAGCAAAGTAGGTGTATAAGTCAGCCAGCCCCAGGAAAATACAAATGTTTTACTCAGACATCCACAAGGCACAGAGATGTTATGATGTCCTGCTCATTCCCTGGCAGTACATGAGGAAACAGCTGCAGAATGGTGGGGAGATGTAGCAAGAAAGCACTGAGGGATAACTACCAAAGAAGTTCACCAGTGAGCATATTGTAAGCCACGGCAAAGCACTGACCAGAACACAAACTGTATATCTGAAAAAGCTGAAGCAAACATCATATATTCAGAGCCTAAGAGGAGATGTGATCTGGGTGGATTCTAGGGGAGAAGGGGAGAGATGTAGATATTGCTGCACGAGTTAGTAAACCTAGCTGCTTCAAGAGAAAAAAAATAAGAAAAGGAACAGCTCTAGAGCATGATTCACTTTATCTAAAACAGATGTTAAGATATGTCAGATGAGTCACAGAGTAAAATTGCCTATTTCCCTCTATTGATTATAAAAGGGAGTCCAGAGTGATTAGTTCAGATGAAGACACCTACAATTATGAATATGTTAGATGAGCTGAATCTCCCCAAAAAGGTTCTCAGTGAGGGTGCAGGCATGGACACAGGCTTTGATAGACAGCATTTAAACTGAGTCTTAAACCTACCTTATCAGTCATTGGAAGAACTTTTATCTCTGAGAGGAAACATATAATTTTTGAGTACAAAAATGCACCTGACGTTAGTCATGTAGGCTTATGGATCACAGTTTCTACTTAAGGCTTTGTGGGGTCTCCTATTTGAACATCCAAGTCTGAACTTGGATATACAAACTGGATTTCTACTGAGATAGTGCAGAAGTGGGAGCACTGTCTTTTTCTGTTACATAGGTATTTGAAATTTGGCCTATTACTAGTAATGCAACAGAGTTTGTGAGAGCAGGAATGATCCAATTGGTATTCTCTAGTGGAATGTGCTTAGTGGAAGAGTGGAGGTGGAAAAGCTAGAATCTGGCAGAGGATCAGAGGGAGGACAGGACACTGGGGAAAGCAGTAGGGCCATGGCTGCAGGGAAAAGCCTGTGTCTGTGTCTATAGCAGGACCTCCTCTGATGTGAGCTGCCCTTTCTGACCTCTGCAGACAGGGTGTATTTATTGGGAGAAACTGCTTCCATAGCCTGCAGGAAGGAATGGCAGGAGAATAGGCACCCTGCCAATGGGACCAAAGTACTGTAAAATTTCCCCTTTAATTTAATTGTTTAACTACAAAACATTATTTGCACAGCTAGATTTCCCTTATCCCAGGTAGCTTATCTCGCTTATGGGGTAACAAACCAAGGGGCAGAAATACCCATTCTGCTGCCCTCCACAGTCATGTCTGGCAATACATTCTCATTTTTAGGCTGCCCCTGCCCAAAGGTAATTTCATGAACTTACATGGACATGCAACAACAAGGATGTATCCTAAATCTGGGAACTTGGTGCAGAACCTGGCCCCAACCAGCACTGAGGGACACAGCTGAGGGCCAGTAGTATCATCCTGGAAGTAAACTGCTGCTTTCTGGCCCCGTCCTTCCTCATGGTGACGAGCTGAATGCAGGGACAAAAAGCTGTCTACAGCACCAGTGCAGTGCCAGTGTGTGCTGGATTTATTTGTATACTCCAGAGGAGGGCTTTGTGCAGAGATGGTGCAGCCTTTGGGGCTTTGCAAAGCTAAGCTTACAGGTCTGCTTTTGGGACTTTGTGCCCTCGTCATGTTTAGACAGGAAGAGCTGTAGCCATCAACAAGAGGTGATTAAAAGTCTGAAAGTCCTTTAGCAAGTATTTTTTCTCACATTTCCAGCTAATTGGAGACAATCATGTAAGCCTCTCTCCATCCCCTGTTTAACAGACTGCTGACATTTCCATGTCTGTCTCGTGGTAGCCTTATGGGGCTTGACATATGTGCATGGCAAAAGCATTTAGCTTCAGAGCTGTGTTCCCAGAGAGTGCTATCAGTGTGGAACAAATTCTGTTCACTCAATAAATGTGCTGGGTAGTCTTGGGGGCTCTATAACGTTTGAAAAAGAGGGAGAGCAAGGCTACTCTTGGAAGCATCAGGAGAGCAGTCAAAATGGTACTCAGCACAGATGGCTCCTGCAACTGCGAGCCACACGGTGGTTGATACGAAACAGCTGTGCAGATGCTCTTCTGCATGGGTGAAATAAAAGCATTTGGCCAATAAGCCATGGGTCTGAGACACAGAGACTGCTGGGACACCTTGCAGAGGGAGGAGGCAGACAGCATGGCTCTCTGAAGGAAGGCAGCAGCTCCACAGAAGATATAGTCACTGTGCTGTGACTACCAGGGTTATCCCCCACTGCTCCTTCTGCACCTTGCCCTTCCCTAGGGAAATGCGTGTTCAAGTGTTTAGCTGGCTTGGTTCAGGACATGGCCCTTCATCCTGGTACGACTTCAACTGTTTCGTGCTCTGGGGTACGACACTGCCTTTATTTAGGGGTAGCCATAACAGAGGATTTTATTTTTCCTCAGTGAAAATGTAGCTCAGAAGTAGTATCCAATAGCAAAATAATATCTTCCTTTGGTCTTTCATGTTTCCTCTGTGGCTCACTTGTAAGAAGTAGGTGGAACAGAGACAGAGATCAGGAAGTGTTTAATAACCTCCTGGTTATTTAATCTGTAAATACCAAGCTTTGAGGGGACTTTGATGTGAAAGTACATCAAAAGATAGGGTTGGAATTCAAAATTATCTCAACAAACAGGAGATGTAGGCTGAAAAAAGCCCAAAAAAACTCAGTAAGATAAATGCAAGTTAGTTCAGGTATACAAAAATATTCAACTAGGGACCTACTGGGTTGGGAAAAACTCAATGAAATTTATGCAGGAAAGGATGTAGGGGTTGTGATGCAGCCATTGTAGGCTGGACATGAGGCAGAACTGTTATGTGAAGATAATACTGAGGTGTATGAACAGGATTATAAAGCATCCAAAATAACTTTTGTCCAAAGCCAAGATGTAGTTCAATATCTGTGTATGTACACTGTGTTTCAGGAAAGATGGAAACTGTCTGGGGAGAATCCCCCTGCAGAGAAAGATAGATTAACTGGGAAATGTAGCTTGAAGGGGACTTGTGGAGGTCACCTAATCCAAATCTATGCTCCAAACAAGGTTAACTTCAAAACATTGTTCAAGGTCTTTCCCAGATCGGTTTTGAAAATTTCTAATTCTCCTGTCTCTCTGGAATATGAGAAAGACTTAAGAAATGGGATTTTATCTCTGAAAGACTCAAATTCAGGGCATTCATTTCTGGTTTTTAGGACTTAGATTAAATATTAGGAGAAGCTGGGTCTTCAGTGAAGGCAAAACAACATCCTCATAATCTTCAGACAATTACATTTCCTCACCCAATGGAAAACATATGGGATGGAATTCTTCCATTCTGTCTCCACCTTAGGAGAAGATAATCTGCTCTTGTAGCCACTCCATGTCATTGAAAAGTTCTGAAGCAGCCTGGTCCTGACTTGCTCAAGAATTCAGTTCCAAAGTTGTATTTACTAGAATCTCCAGGAGAGAAAGGTTTATGAATACCTGTATTTTTACTGATCATATAATCTAAGCATATTTAAATTAAAATATAACCAGAAATCATAAGAATTGCTTATACCCATGTGTATTTGGGTCCTTCTTGCAAGGATTTTGACCCTTTCCTGGACACAGCTGGCAGAGCTCACCTGTCCAGGATGAATTGGTGGTCAGAATACAAAAGACCACAAACATTTGACTGGGATTTAACTATTTATAGAACACAGGGTTTCCACTTCCATCTGGAAAATAGTTGAAGTAGTAGACTGAAGATATACTTTCTTTTAATGGCTAGTAAATGCTAATGCCCTGCACACACACATAAACACACCCACACCTCGTTTTGTTTTGAAGTGATGAACTCACCACCATATAGCAATTATCCAATTTCAAAATGAGTCATATTAACTACCAGAAGAGTGAAATCTGTCCCTGCAGTAACTTTTGGCACTACAAATCTCTTTCAAGAATTTCCTATTAGACTGCTTCTTTTTGCCTTTTAGGGGAACATGGAGTGACTGGTTTCGTTTGGCAACATAAAATTTAGCCATGCAAGGACAGGCAAGAGGCTGGTGATCCTGGTAGAATCAAATTCAAGTGAGGTCTGAAAACCTGTTGTTAATGACAATTTCAGCTCAGTGCTGGAATCCAGTGAAACCTTCAAGCTTATTGTTATTCATTAAGCAGATTGAAGGAGTGAAATGAAATTCAGCAAATTGTCCGCCTCTGCAGAGTACAATATGTTCATTTTCAAGAGAAACTGGTGTATGGATGGGAGATGAGGCATAAGCCACTCTTACCTTGGGGGGGGAGGGGGCACTTGGGGGTCAAATGCTTTTAAAAAGCCACATCCCTCTCTCAAATGCACTTGCACATCCCTCACTGGCCTGTCTGACCCCTTCAATATGCCCTGGTGGAAAAGTCCAGCTGTCCATCCTCACCTGCTGCATGTGCTCATGCCAGGGCACCAAATGTTCACAAGTGGCAGCCACACTGAGCCCTACCCAAACTCTTCAGTGATCTTTTATTAAGACTAACTTCTGCTTCATCCCTGCCCCTGTGGCATTTTGTGGGAGATAATTTGAAGCTGAGTGGCCTGACTGATTGAAACACAGAGCTAAAGATGAGAAGGGAAGACCCTTCAGTTACTGAGCACGTTACCTTCTTCCTGCCACTCAAGCGATTGATTTTGTTGTAATTACCCAGACAGATCTGTTTATTATTTGCTCTGTGACAGTCTCCATGAGAGTCTGTTGACAGTCTCTCCATGAGAGGAGTTTTCGTTGTGGACACTCAAAGAAAGAGACAGTGTTCCATGAAGTGCTGTGCCATTAGACAGGACTGACAAGCAGAAGAAGTACCAAAGGAACTTTTCCTCCTGTGTTAAGGGGGAGCTGGGATAGCTCGCTGGGGTAGTCAGAGCTCAGCACCCTCTGTCCCCACTTATTCCTTTTGTTTCTCTCATGCTATACCACCACAAAGGTTCAACCTTCCTTCAAGGAAACACAGTGAGCATGGCTGGACTTCAGCCTTTCCTGCCTGTCTGCCATGCTGCTTCTCTGCTGACCTGGATAGTGTCACCTAAGCCTAGAAATGCCCATTGCAGAGGGTGCCCATCTCCACTTGTGGCACCAGCTCCACCTGGGAAAACAGGAAGGGGAACAGGGGCTTGTCAGATTCATCAGCTTGGGGCTGGATGTCTGCCTCGAGAGCAATGACTCTGTTTCTCTGCTAACTACAAAAGGAACCTGAATATGAACGTGCAGTAGCTGAAATGAACACTTTAAGCGAGATGTAGACACTGGCATGACTCTCAGCCAAGGTAAATAGAGGTTAACAGAGTTAGGAGTACATAGTTTAAAGCAGAAGTGTTTTTCCATAATCTGGTTTTTTTATTTTTTTGAAGTAGAAATTGTAAGAAAGCCAATTCTTCAAGGTCCTAGAGGCTAAAGATTGTAGCATGCTGCTTCAGAGTGTGCTTGATTAGTATTTAATTCAGTCAGTCATTTCTCCTAATGAAATGTCTCACCTATAACATTTCTCTGAGCTTTGGGGTTTATTTTCCATAGAAAATTATCTTTTAAAAGAATATCACTGTGCAACTGAAGTTCCTTTCCTCCAGTGAGTGCACAGCACTCTGCAGTTGTCAGCTGCACCTCTCACCACATTATTACCCTGTCTTGTTGCCAGAAGTACACTGCTAAACAGGGATTCCTCTCAAGGCCAAGTCTCTCTGGATGTATGCAATGCCTGGTAGGATGGGGCACCAGTCAGTGATTAAGGTCAATCTGTCATATCCTCATGTGTGGTGCTCTCATAACAAAGCAGCAGCTGAGCCAAGAAGGAGCTCTGGGTGCTCATTACACCACACACGCCCTAACTTGTTAATTGTGTTTGAACAATGAAAACTCCTTTGGGAATTAAGCTTGGTATGGAAGTCCTCAGCCAAAATGTGCATTTGCTTGGGACATTTGGGAAATGAAGTATTGGGAGTAAATTGGTCTCATGGCCCTGGGCACTTTGGGGTGGATTTGGACCACCTACAAGGGTACCTTGTTGAATCTTTAGGCACCAGCGAAGGAATTCAGGGAAATGACGAGCGCTTTAAAAAGGCTACAGCTGCCTAACCACAACCTGTAGTCCTGGGCACAGGAGGGGATGGGCTGCAAAGAGGGCAGACCCAGAAGGGCATCAGGGCAGCCTGGCTGGCAGAGCCCTGAAGGCACACTCAGCTCCCACGCATCCAGAGCCACGGGCAAGCAGCCCAAACACAATCTGCTGGCAAGGCCCCAGCCAGCATCATTTGCTCAATTGAAGCTCCTTCCAAAATTGTTTTAAAAGTTAAATTACCCATCTATGAAATGGGAAAACAGGAAGGCAAAGCCCTGGGCCACCTGGCAGCCCCCAGCAGAGCACCCTCTCTACTGTGTTTGCTCTGTACCTACTCCTGGGGCTTTGCTGCTCCAATGTAAGTGTGAAGTTCAATTGCCATAGCAACAGCATCTGGCAGGTGCAAAACACTATTCTCTCTGCTAGATGTAAGGGAAAACCTTTCTGCTCCAGGGAAGGGAACTGTCAGGTGTAATGAAGATTGTCCTCTCTTCTCTTTCCTGGAAACATAGCAAGGAAAACTCTTTATTGATTTTTCGCGAGAGGACTGGGGCTCCAGGATTAATTATCTTCCACTGGTTTTCTTTGCTGCACAATAGGTATCCATATAGGTAGAGGCAGTAAGTGTTTGGGCTATATATAACACCATCTACAAAGCAGCCAAGGGAGTTTCTCTCCATGGAGGCACTGAGAAGGAGGTGAAGCTGCATGGAAAATGATGCTGCTTTTCCCAGTGTCCCCATGACTGTCCTCACTGGCCAGAACACAGGTCATCTTTGACAAGGCAGAGGTCAAGGACCTTTGACAAGGTCCAGACAGCTTCCTCCCTCTCCTTTAAGGTTGCTGGGCTCTGGCACTTGGGCCAGATGTGTTCAAGCTTCCCTGCTTGATACAGACACAATTTTGCCCACACTATGCCCCAGGAGCAGGTTTTTTCCCATAGAGATATTGTTGGGATCCACCCAGGGCTTGGGGCTGGGCCAGCAGGAGGTAGCACTGCATCCACTGAGGCATCCACCATCCACTTTAAACCCTGCACACCTTGGGAAAGGCGTGTCCAACTGCACAGCCCAAAAGCTCATGTGTTTTTATTGCTTTACTCCTCTGGAACATGGGTGATGGGGTCACTCAGCACAGGGGGACTGTGCCCTGAAGAGGAAGAGAGGGAGGTGTTTGGCCACATGTGCCCACATAACCATCTGTTAGTGTATTTTTTTATTTGTCATTCAATATAAATATTTGAGGGCCATCCCTCATTATTTTGAATTGGCCTCTATTCCACAAAAATGCTCTATTTTGCTATTGAAATTAGGAAATGAGGAGCATGCTTTTATGGTCAACAAAGCCAGCAGAAGAGGGGAGATGACAGTCAGAGCTCTGTCCCACCAGGTTGCAGAAGAGTATTAAAGAAACAGGCCCTTTATAAAAGCTTCTCAATTCTTTCCACTTTTCTTTTTTTCCTGTACAAATATAACTCAAAATTAACTTTGAGAATGAGGTCCAGGAAGGAGTTTGCATCACAGCTTCCCAGGCACATCTTGTAATGTAGTATTATCCCTCAAATAAGAAAATGTACAGGTAAACCATGAGGCAGGTGAGCAGTGTTGGTGTGTGCTCCAACAACGAGTGTCTCTGTGATGCTGCATATTTAGTACCAATTACTAAACATGTATTTCCATGTTATACATAATTTCCTTCTGTTTCAGAGGGAGCCAAATCCAGGGTAATCATTCTGTTTATTTAGCAATGTTATAAACGAAATCAAATAAACTACAAATCAAAGAGGCCAAACTATTTTGTTGATGGAGGTAAATTTCCTCTGCCAAGTGAGTCCTTAAAAGAGCAAGGAAAGAGTAGCAAGGCCATCCCCTTCAAAGGCGCTGAAGGCTGCAGTTATTTGTGTTCTGAAACACAAAAAGCACAAATTCAAAGTAACACGTGTTAACAGCCCTCTCTGTTGCAAGCCTCTAGCTAGAAACAATACATCTAAAAATACATCTGCTGATGAGGTCAGTAGGTTTATCCCTGGTGAGAGGCGGAAGGGCAGGAACTATGCAAAATCAGGAAAAAAAGGCTACAGCAGTGGAAAAAGATCAAGCTCTTTGTTTGTATTTTCAGCTTTCCTGACCAGCTCCAGTATGGCATCTCTTTCATGCTGTTGAAACTTCAAATTATCACTGCTCAGAGTGCAGTATAATTATTAATTTTTTTAAATGTTAAAAACCAACACAGCTACTTAATAAAAAACAATTTGAGGTACAATATTCCCCCATTCCGCAACCCTGAGTAAAGACACAAATTTAGTGTCTTTATGGTTAATTTACTCATCACTAAACTCTATGTGTGTAGCTGAAGATGGTCAGACTTTACTCATAGAATCCTCTTCCCATTCTTTTAGGGTTTTCTAAGAGTCCAGTTCATGTGTGCCACCTGAGATAATTCTCTGCTCCCACAGAAACCTAGTGTGAAGAAGGAAATGTGGTGGCTTTTAATCCTGTGAGCATGTTCTTCAAGCCAGAACCAAGAACCACAACCAAGCTGCCAGGAACTCCAGAAACAGCAAGAGGTGGCAGAGCTTTAGGGCAGTCAAGGTTTTCCCCAATGAGTGAATTAAAAAAAAAAAAAGTTAAAAACTGAAATTTGGAGGATAAGCAAAAGGTTTTCATGAAGAGCCTGACACAGAACTGCTAGGGCCACTGCAGAACAGTAAGAGATGGAAAAAAAACTTTGGTCAGCCCACAAGTTACAGACATTCACAGTGCTTCTTGTGAAGCTGTGCAAACCAATTTCAGCTCAAAAGCAGTAGCCAGTTTTAAAACACTCATGTGAAGAAGAAGGAAACAAAAGAAAGAGAAAAAAAAATAAACCCCTTGACTTTACACTTGTGCCACACTGTCTGCTTGCTGCTAGGCACAAGCTGCAGATGTGTGCCAGGCTTGCAAATCACACTGAGGCATCTGTGCCTGGGAACCAGCCCTGCTCCTAAGTCAGCGTTTTCTCACCTGACGTCCCAGAACAACAAGAGCTGACCCTACTGACACTGCTGCTTTAGAAGAAATAGAAGGGACCATTTGTGTCTCTAAAGCAACTCCACAAGGCAAAAGCACCATGGCAGCCAAGGCAAGCCCTGCTGAACTGTGGGGTCCCCAAACAGAATCCTCTGCAACTCTGCATCTGCTCCATTGCAACGAGCACCAAAAATGCCCTTGACTTCAGCTAGAGCAGGATCAGGTTCTCTCTTGTGAGAAACCCAAAGGCATCCTAACAGAGAAAATCAGAGCTTTTCAAATAGGATAATTACAGAAACTGTAAAGGAATTTTTCAGGGGGATTTTTTTGGGGGGAAACCCCCTGTATTTCTGTTATTGCTACTGGAATCCCTCGATGAGACATAGGTGGCTGTGAAATTCCAGCTCTTCCCCTGTATGGACAGGGCTGACAGGTTAAGACCCAGTTACTTTAGAGCTGGAGTGGTTGTTCTGTTTTATAAGCTCCCTGAATCCTTTTGGATAGCTGAGAAAAACTGACAAGGTTAATAAAGTCCAGGCAGTTAAGAGGGAGCTCTGACATTGCTGTGACCAAGAGGTCACTCACACTGATTTCAGCCATGCTGCACTTGGGATAAATGGGACCCATGAGAGTTTTGCTCCAGTCACAACTGCACAACAGTTAAAAGATCAGGGTCCCTCAGCCTTGGTACCTTCCCCATGTGCACACACTCACACTCCTGCACTGCTTTCAGTGCTTGGAGGCACAGCAGCATCCGGGCACAGCCTCAGGCTTGTCTTTCCAGGCTCATCCGGGGGTGCACTGGGCTGTGTCATATCCTGCCAAGGGCTCACACTCCAGCAACACTGACCAGGCCCCAGGCACATCCCTGCCAACCTCTGCCACACCTTAGGGCCATCTCTTCCTGTAACACAGCCCTCGTGGGGCTGCTGGAGACATTCATGGATTATCCCTCCTGGTGCCTTGTACTTGCACCCCATACACCCATACAGCCCATAACATCTGCTTTACACCACACTAGAAATGCACAGATCCATCTCAAAGAAGAAATTATTCTATGCCATTATATGTGCCATCCTTGCTTTGGCTCACCACCCTGGTTTTTTTTGAAATTGAGGGAAATTCATCTCAGGAGAGAAGTGTCTGTTTGCTCTCCAGACATCAGGAACAAAGCTGACCTTTGTAGGATGGAGGCTCTCTGACTTTGCTGTCTGTGTCTTTGAAACAGGCCCATGAGACATTTATAATCATTTTTTTCCTACTGAGGTAAGTGTATGTCTGCTTTTGTCAGGTGATCAAGTTCCCTCACAGCACAAGCCAATTCTTAGGGAATAAAATCTTTTTTCCAAATAATCACGTGCAACATCAACAAAATAAAGCTCATTTAAAGCATACACTAGCAAATTGCTATTTACCCTTGGAATTGTTTTCACAGGCAGAAAGTAAATTTTATTTGAAGCAATCATTTTGTAGATAAGGGGTACAAGGCTGAATTTGTTAGGGGAAAAAAATCATACCGTGGAGCTATAAACAGTAAATTGAAGCCATGAACACAGAGAAAATTTCCTGATTGATAAAACCCAAATTAAATAAACAGTTTTAAAATACTTTTGGCATGTATCTTATTCTAATCTGAAGACTTGGACTTGTCTAATATATGGTATTCTGGTTTAAGCCTGAGTATTATCAGCTGTTTAAAACAAACTGCAGAGCTCACCTCTCACAGATAGACCACCCTTTGTAGAGCAAAGAGCAAATGTGTACCAGGTTCTGCAAATTCCTTGTCCTCTGCTTATCATTAGATACAAGAACTCTCATCAAGTGTACAGCATTAATCATACACAAAAGTATTTGCAGAACAGAGACACCATTTGCTCCAGCTGCACTGCCCAAGCTAGGCAGTATCAGAGCCAGGAAACAAATCACAAAGTCAGGGCATCCTCTTTCAGCTGGATCTGCTCAGCAAAAAGCTCTGCTTGGAAATGGCTGCAGTCCTGCCTAATTAGGCAGACTGGACCAGCTATGACATCCAGTGAGTCTTTTCAGGGAAAATGGATCTGGGGAGGAGTTGTGATGACACATTTCTGACATTGGCTGCTGCTGGAGAGAGAATACCAGATGAGATGTACTGCTTCAGCAAGCGCTAAGTTCTTAATTTAGGCATTTTGTGGAAATTGTTGAAAAACATTCTAATTGGAAGGAACTTCTGCTTCTCCAGCATATAATTTTCCCTATTTTTTAGCACTGAGGCATTTGCATGAAAACAAGCTCTTTGTTTTTAAAATTCCACTGCACTTGTTGTTTATTTCCCACTGGAATTCATAATCCTGTGTTTGCACAAAGCACTATAATTGGTTGCTGTGGAAGTGTTTCTATCAAAAGGAAATTATTATTAATAATCAAGAACGAACAGTTGCATAATAGAGATTAGTCAAATAAGCACCATTCTAATAATAATGCTAATCTCCATGAAACCAATCTCTTCAAATGCTTTGAAATAAACATATCCCAATGATAAAAATCATCTTTAAACATGAAGAGCAGTACGAATCACAAGAACAAGTACAGGTGGAGGTTGACTCTATTGTGGTACATTTTGCAGCTGGCAAGTACAAAATTCCACCATGAACTGTATTGGGTTTGCCTGGCCAGGTTTTGGTAGTGGGAGGCAACAGGGGTGACTTTTATGAGAAGCTGCTGAAAGCTTTCTCTATGCCCAGCAGAGCCAATGCCATCCAGCTCCAGGATGGATCCACTACTGGCCAAGGCTGAGCCCATCAGGAATGATAGGAATGCCTATTTGATAATGTATTTAAGAAGGAAAATAATTATAGTATAAATGTAATGGGGACCAGAAGAGAGTGGGGTGAGAACATATGAGAGGAACAACTCTGCAGACACCAAGGTCAGTGCAGAAGGAGGGGCAGGAGGTGCTCCAGGCACCAGAGCTGAGATTCCTCTACAGCCCGTGGTGAAGACCATGGTGAGGCAGCTGTGTCCCTGCAGCCCATGGAGGGCCACAGGGAGTGCAGGGATCCAGCCCATGGAGAAGACCCGTGCTGGAGCAGGTGGATGCCTGAAAGAAGGCTGTGAACCCACAGGAAAGCCATGCTGGAGCAGAGTCCTGGCAGGAACCTGTAAACTTGTGAAGAGAGGAGCCCACGCTGGAGGTTTCCTAGTAGGACTTGTGACTGACCCTGTGGGGGACCTGCTGGAGCAGGCTGTTCTTGAACACTGCACTGTGTGGAACAGACCCACACTGGAGCAGTTTGTGGAGAACTGTTGTCTGTGGGATGGGCTCACGCTGGAGAAGTTCGTGAAGAGCTGTCTCCCGTGGGAGGGAGCCCACACTGGCGCAGGAGAAAGACTCCTCTCCCTGAGCAGTGGAAGAGACAACATGTGATGAACTGTCTGTAACCCCCATTTCCCATCTCCCTGCACTGCTGCGGGGGCGGAGGTAGAGCCTGGGAAGGAGGGATGGGTGGGAGGAAGATGTTTTTAGCATTTGTTTTATTTCTCATTTTCCTGCTCTGATTTTGTTAGTAATACATTTAATAAATATCCCCAAGCTGAGGTCGTTGTTCTCGTGAAAGTATTTGGTGAGTGATCTCTCATGGTCCTTATCTCAACTCATGACTCTTTTGTTACATCTTCTCTTCTCTGTCCAGTCTCAGAGGGGAGTGAGAGAGCAGCTTTGGTGAGTGCCTGGAATTCAGCCAAGGGACAACCCACTACACTGCCCCACATTAAAATTTTTAAGACTCACCTGGCAAGTAATTGCTTCATATAGGCAATTCCTGTTGGCCTAAAATACATGTAAAAGTGGACTAACATAAATGACAAATTTCTCCATCTATTTTTAAAATTTTCAAGAGAAGGAGAGGTTTGCTGGTAGTAAACATCATTACTGATATTCTTACTGCAGACATAGAAAGCTCTATTTTCTTGTTCCTGAGACTCAGAAGGCTGGTATGGGTACTCTGTTTTTAAATATTCTGGGAATCAGCATGCAAAGCGTTTTTGATCAGATCACAATCTTGATGTCCATGAGAGTCTGCTGCTATATTACTAACTCCCTGTAGACCTTCAGGGTGGAAGCATCTTCATCCTTAGCACAGAACTTCCTAGTTTGCTCTTGTAAGACACTTTCCTTCTTTTCCAGTCCACTAATTTAATCTTTTAACCCAGACCCATTCTATTTCAATGGCAGTAGGAACAAACCTTGTTTTGGGGCAATGCACAAAGATCTGGACACTCACTTAGGGCTCCTGGTCCCTGGGTTTGTCTGCACTAGACCTCCAGAGGAGTCATCTGCTGCCAGCCAAGTCACTCAGAATCAGGTTTAGCACAAATCAGGATCTGAGAATAAAATGTTTACTTTAAATTAATAGGCAATCACAGAATGACATTATAAAAAGGTAAAATAAATTTCTTAAACAAGAGCATGTTTAACAATAAAGATCCTCCTCCATAGCAGCTGGTGTCTACCTTTTATTGTGCTAGGTTAAACAATAAAACCTCCAAAATAATCATGTTCTTTTTTCTTGTGAGATTGTTGTTCCTGATTCCTCTTGCACCTTTTCCTCAACCATCCACCCCCCTGCCCTCTGTCTGGGGAGCATGAAGGAGATCATTCCTTCATGCCAGCCTCAGCCAAGACGTTCAAAGCGTGCTTGCTTGCTTCTCTCCTGTGAAACCTCCCTCATTGTTGCCTGTGTCTGGCACTAGACACCACTTGGTGCTCCATGTCCAGTAAGGAGATGAAAAAGTCACTTTTTTCCTTTCCTTTTCTTCTACAGGCATCTTTACAAACTTTTTGACAGCCAAAGTTAAATCTCATGTTTCAGCTTCAGGCTGTTTGTCTGTTACAACATCTTGAGGAAACACTGACAGAATTTATGCATGATATTGTGATAAGTATTAACATTTTGTCTTCTTCCTCTATTCATAACTAGCTTTATTATGTGAGTCTTTATAATAGCAGTCATCCACAATTGCCTTCATGACTGGCTCTTGGCAGACTGAAGGTTATTTGGGTTTTATAGGTAAGGCACAGAGGTATTTCCAAAGCAAACATCATTCTAAGACATGGAGATGAAAATATAGTCCTTAATATGGACTCTAAATTACTTTATGCATGCATGACAAAGACAAAACTGAAATATTTATATAATTGCCTTTTCTTACAAGGTTTGCCAAAGCCTGCAATCTGCCCTTTTATAAAAAGAAAGGATTGTGTCTTGTCTGCTGATAATGGCATCTTTGGCACAGACTGGAGGTGATTATTTCCCTGTTTTGACAGATGGAGAGTTCAAGGTCCAGGTACCACTTCTCTGGGTACAGTCTTTGTCACTAAGTCAATTGTTCAGCGGTATTATGAGCAGGAGGGGCTGGAAATAACCTTGGCCTGATCTCTTCATCAAGAAGCTACCACTCTGACAAAACACACATTATCAGACAACAAAGAAGAAGTGTCTCTCTCCTCTCAGTCAAATAAACTGCAATGATATAATCAACTAAATTCAAAGCCAATTGATGTGGGTTAACTTTAACTTATTCAGTAAACAGACATGTAGCTGCAGCTTCTCTTTGCCAATGATATTCTCTGGCATTTATACTTGAGTAACAACCCTCAAACCCTATGCAGACATGCAGGAAAATCCTTCTAGAGTTCACATGAAATGAGAAATATTCACTTCAAACCAAAGAAATGAGACATTAGTATGCAAGCAAATGGATGGTATCTTGGAGGTGTACACATTTGGATTTTCAAAAGGCTTTGAACAAGTCCTCGCCAAAGACTGTTAAGCATCTGAGTTGTCAGGATACATGTGAGAATACACTCTTCTGAATCAGTGACTAGTGAGAAGATATAATACAAAGGACACAGAAATGGTCCAAGCTCACAGTGAAGCCAATTTCCCAGCAGGATGCAGTGAGGATTCGAGACACCTGTATTAAATTGCATATCTGTGTGTGACCTGGAAAGGAAAAAGGGGATAACTGAAGCAACAAGTTCACAGGGGGTGCAGAGTGATTCAGAGCAGCCAGACCCAAGTGTGGGGAAAAGCTGGAGGCAAGCTGGTGCTGCAGAGCTGCAGAGGGATTACACAACATGGAGATAATGGCAGGGAAATTTCAGTGTCTGTGACTGCAAAGTAATGCACATGGGGAAAACATCAAAACCTTTAACTGTATCTAATGGAGTCTGGAGAAGGTTTAATCAGTCATAAAAGAAATCCTGAAACCATGTGTTACTTCTATGGGAGTAACTCCATGTTCAGCAGTGGTTAAAAAGGCATTGAAGGAATTACTAGCAGAAGAATAGAGAAGAAAACAGACAATACTATCGTGCCATTGTAAAAATCCCCAGAGTATATACTCATGGAATATTGAGTACCACTCTGCTCATGCCATCTCAGAAGGAATACAATACAGTTGGAAGCAGTGCTGGTGGGCAGCAAGGATGATGTGACTTCCAAATGAAGCAATGATTAAAGAGACTAGGAGTTCACTTTGGCAATTGTATGATTGAAGGAGTACATAGCACAGGGCTCCAAAGTCAACACACTGTTGCTAAGACAAATAGGGAAAGTTGTTCCCTACTTGCTGTTTTTCTGGGAAGAGTGGCATGGTCTGATAGCAGGTTTAAAACAAAGGTTAGGAAGAACTTTTTCAGCCAATATATAATTTTATCACTGAACTCAGTGACAGAGGATAATGCAAAGGGAGGAAATGGTAATAATTTCAAAAGGGTGTTAGAACACTTCGTGAAACACCACCAAGGGCTATTAACATGATGGTCTGTCTGCAGCTACTTACTGAGGAAAATCCCTGAGCTGCAGAGTGACTCTGTAAAAGCCTGCCAGGTGCGTACATCCTCTCTGCCTGCCCTCAGGTGGATCACTGGCCAGTGGCAGGAGTGTGCACAGGGAACAGGGTCTGCCTACAAAGGTGACTCTCACTCTAATGTATTTTTCTCCTGAAACAAAGCCACAGGAACTCCACAGGAATACTGCACCCCAGATTTTGCTGAAAAAAGATATAAAGGACAAAGCAACCCCAAGTCTGTTTCTCTCCAGCACACAGAGCCCTCTTGTGCTACCCCAGCTGCCTTTGTGCCTGCAGGCTCTTGTGCTGCTCCCCAGAGCCTGCAACACAGACCCAATATCGCGGTCTCAAAGCATCACTCTGGTGGGCTCCAGCACAGCTTCTGCTTCCCTAGGAACTGCAGAAGCCAGATGGACACTCTCACCCCCCCACAGAAGCACAGCCACAAGAGTGCCCCAAGCAGCTCAAGGACAACCCAAGGCCAAGTAGTACATAATGAGAGCAGAGGCAGCCTGTGCTCACACGGGATCAGCGCCGAGTGGGGCTGGCGCACGTTGGGTTTGCACCGCTGGCAAACTGATCCCGAGGTCTCTCAGTTGAAAGCTGGGGAATCCAAGGGGACAAAATGAAAGAGTGTATTATTAGAAGGATGCTGAGAAACAGAGAGCAGGTCCACATAAGGAGAAGGCTTTAGGCCACCCCGTGGGATGCTCTGCCTATGGAAGTTCAGTGAAAGGCTGTGAAACTTCAGAAAAGTTCAGGGAGCTTTGGGGCCAGAAAAATCACTACCAGCAACTACCCTCACCAGAAGTTTCCCTGCAAACCCTTCCACATCTCTGATCGCCAAATGAAGATTTCTGCTTTGCTGCTTCAGCTTATCTGGGAGTCCTTGTCCCAGCCAATGCACTTACATTATTTTTAGCATACACAGTAAAATTCCATTTTGTTTCAGAAACATCCAGTTCTCCCAGACTTCACTACTGTGCTTTTGCTGAGGCCACACTGTTTTACAGGCTTATAACCTCTGCAGTTTAGCAGAGTCAGATTTATCAGATACAATGATGGGGAAAACTGCAGAGTCCAAAGGAAATTATGAAAATCTCAGTTGAAATAAGATACTGCAGTTTAACATAGGAATTCTTTTTTTTTCCCAGCTTAAGCAATCCAGATAAGCACCTGAGCATTTAGGCTTTGGAGGCTGTAGAAGCCTGGCTTACGCAGTGGTGGCTGTCAGCTCCTGTAGGATCCACTCCTGCAGTGCAGCCCGTTGAAGCTGTGGTCTGGATGTAGGGCACCTATGATCTTGTCCTGTTCAGGACCTTTAATAAATCCCAAAAGGCATCTGGGGGTATCTTGAGATGCCTAAACAAACTTATTAGTCAGATCAATGAGTAAGGATGGCTTGCTGTCTGTACAAGTAACATAAAACCATGGTGTCTATTAGCAAGTTAAGCATTACTGAGTGTTCCTTGTCCTAAGGTCTGAACTGCCCAACAGGAAAACCTGACAGATACAGATTCACCCACCCAGTTCCAGCTACCTCTGTTCTTGTCCTGGAAAGGGACAAGGAAAATCAGCTTTCTGATGTCAAACACAAGTGATGCTGGAGGAGGAACATTTTCAGGTGAGTCACTAAAATTCTGTGAAAACTAAAAAAGGAAAAAAAAAGTAACATCAAATCCCTGCAAGAATAGGTTTAATGATCTTGTTTCTCAGGTTATTCATAGATGGTCATTATAAATCCCAGTTTGGGACTCTGTTCCTCAGCCCTCTCCTGAAGGATCTCCTCTGATTTCTGGTTTTTGTGTTAGGAGTATATATTTTGGTCGAGGATAGTGCTGACACAATGGCACCCACCAGCTGTCCAAATGCTGGCATGGGCAGCTGGGCAAGCCAAGAGCCCTCGAGCTGTGCAGCTTCAGCTGGGGGTCTGGCACAGGTATGCAGAGTAACTAACATTGGTTAAAAGGAGAAAAAGTTTTTCTGAATTGATTCCCTGTTGTTTTTAATCACAAACAGTATTTGCCTTTTTTTTTTTTTTTGCTTTTCCTGCCTTAAACCATTTTAAGGTCTATCCTACTCTTACCATCATGATGGTCCCCACTGAGGATCAGCACAGTTCACAGTAAAAATTAACCTTTCAATTTATCACTGGCAATACAGAAATTAAAATCTCAAACATCCAACTGTGAAGTCACACAAAGGCTGGAGGCTTATGAAGTTGCTGGCAGGATGTGGTGGGTTCACCTTGGCTGGCTGCCACACGCCCACCCAGACACTCTCACTCCCTCTCCTCAGGAGAACTGGGGGAGAAAATAGGATGGAAAAGCTCATGGGTTGAGTTAGAAAGCCAAAAGCTGTGCATGAAAGCAAAACAAAAGGAGAAATTTATTCCCTACTTCCCATCAGCAAGCACTTCCTAGGAAGCAGGGCCTCAGTACACATAGCAATTGCTTGGGAATACAAACATCACAGCCATGATGTCTCCTCATCCTTCCCTTTACCTCTGTTTTTATCACTGAGTACAACATTGTATAGTATGGAACATGCCTTTGGTCACTTCTCTCTCCCAGCCTGGCCTTTTCTGGAGTGAGAGGATTGGCAGGACAGCCTTGATGCTGTGCAGTCACTGCTCAGCAGTAGCCAAAACACTGGTGTCTTCTCAGCACTGTTTTAGCCACAAATACAAAGCCCAGCACCACAGAGGTTTGTATGAAAAAAGCTAACTGTATCCCAGCCAGACCCAGTAAGTAAGAGCTGAAAGAATCTAAATGCCTATATTATGAAAGAAAAAGGGGGAAAAACCTAATCCAACCCAACAAAACAACCAAACAAACCAAATCCTGCCTCTTCTATAAACAAGCCTACTACAGACAGCTGTAGTTCCACAACTAATCCAACTTCATAGGTGGCTACACTTCCAGCACCAAGTAGTTCACTTGCAGTAAAGAAAAACAAGCTCTATAACTTGGATTTATACATCCTCTGTCATGCATGCATGCATGGAAACTCAAAAAGATCTTTTATTTGTCTCTAGGATGATGGTTCTTCTAGGCTCATGTAATACACTCAAAAACCACGTGGATTGTTTTTGTGTCATTTTCTTATGCAACAAGAATTATGAGATGATGATTCTTTAATTTTGCAAAGGATGTTCAATTAGAGAATTGACATGAAAAGGCTTAAACCCTCCAAACTGTCCCTGATTTCTTTTTCACTCTGGAACCATGAGTCCCTGCAGAGCTGGATGAGCTTTAAAGGCAATCAGATGTTGGGTATTGGCCATAATCTCGATGAGACCTCAGGAGCACTGACTCTGCTCTGCATGCTCAGACATGATTTTGTACCAGGAAGCCATAGGTGGGACAAAATCCAGCACCTTTCCCTGGAAAGAGGGAAAAAGAAAACCTCCTTTTAGATACAGTAAGAGCTGTGGAGTTCAGTGTTAGTATAAACTTAGCAAAGAGTGGCTCTAGTTTCTAAACTGCAATGCCTAGCTGAAGCCAGGTGGAGTACAAACAACTAGGGGGAAAAAAAGGATGAACAGAGTGAGCAAGGGATGGTTTCACCTCACTTAGCACCATCATGCTGAGCACACAGCATACCCAGGTCCCACTGCAGCCACCAGAGAGGCACTTCTGAAAGCCACTCAAACATCACATTGGCTGATTTCCCTTTGGGTTTGCCTGTCACTCTCCATCGATGATGGAAATGGTCCAGCAGGGCAGCAGAGCTGCCCATGGAGTTTGTCACACTCTGGCATCTAATTTTAAGGCATGCAGAGCTGGAGCCAATCCTCTGAGCATTTGTTCTCTTGGACCTAATTTCATCTTGATGACTAACAAGTGAAAGCATAAGAGTCTTAAATTATCACTACTCTCCTTTGAACCTGGCTAATACTGGGCTCTGTATGGAACAAAGAAATTGCACGTGGACGGGCAGAGGCAAAGCAGTCCCTCAAATTGAGGGCACTGCACCGAGGGCACACTGCATTGCTACAGCATTCACACACACTGGAAGATAATAATTAAAATTCATCTTAATCATGTATCTTTTGTGGTCCTCTCAAAGCTGAATAAATGTTCATTTACTGCCTGGTAATAGCTGACAAAGTCCTGGATACTGGAACAAAGCATTCAGCCCTATTTAGTCATATTCTGGAAAGCCATCTTCTTTTTTTTTTTTTAATTATTATTAACACGGCACCATTAAGAATCATCATCATCATTTGCAAACTAAAGAAGTGGTAAATGTCTGGGTGCAAAATTTATTAGTCAAAAGCTATTGCCTGATGTGAGAGAGAGTGCTGTAATTCCTAATTTTTCACACAAAATCTCACTTCCAATAGGGAATTGTTGAAAATTGTTGATAAATCACTGCTATGATATATTTAAAGGCTGCTGGTGAACACTGCAAGACGTAAATCACAGAAGGTGGCATTTTAAACTAGTAAATAAAAAGTAAATGAAAATATCATCACATAGATTTAGAGAGTGCTTGACAACAAGGGCTTCTGCATGGGTGGTTTTTTTTTTTATTTTGTAAGAGCTCTAAATGGGAAACAACAAATACTGGAAGTCCAAATCATGACCCTGCATTTCTAAGGCAGCACCCTGTCACCAAAACTTGAATTATGACCATCTCCAACTGAGAAGAATGACAGAATCTGGCTCACAGTGTGTATCAACCTCCACTCTGCTCAACTGTAAAAGAGTCTGGAGGACAAAGCACAAAGTGGTTTGGAAGGATTGGATCAGACAGACCCAGTCAGGGAGCTTAGAGTCTGTCCTAAGCAAAGGAGAAATCTCACTCTAGTGTGGACAAAAAACAAAGCAAATGAAAACCAAGCTGAGAATATCCTGGCTGGGCAGCACCAGGCTCAAGCCATGGACACAAATAACAAGAAACTGCAGTTTGCCCCTCTCATTGAGTAGTGCCTACATTATTTTTGGGCATGCAGGGTGAGAATTACCCAATGTGGCATTCCCCTCCTGCCAGTAAAATGCAGATAGCACTCCACACACACAGCTCTCAGGACGGATGAGCTGTGCCTTTTTGCACGTGTTGCAAACTGTGCCGTACCAGCCCCGGGACAAGGTGCCCAAAGGTGACCATCTGAACCTCCCAGTCCTTTCTGGTGCTGAGTTTAATGCTGGAGAGCCTCCCCTCTGCAGGGCCCTCTGGCACAGCTCCTGCCAGGGATGGCACTGTTGGAAGAGGGAGACACAAACCACCTTGTCCTACCATCTCTCCATCTGCACGTGTGACTGCAGCAGGAGAGGTTACACTCAGTGCCAGTCAAAACCTAGCAAGGAAGACAGACTTTTTTGCTCTCCAAAGAGACACAGAGCAGGTTTTTGGACCCTGTGCAATGGGATTTACAGTTTCTTACACATCACAGAGTTCTACTGGGGTTTACCCAAGCTGCAGATGTAATTTCATGATCATCTTTGCCATATAGACTATTTGAGATGTTAAACCAATTTGAAATATTAAGATTTCTACCTTAAAGTTTGTTCTGAGGTCTGGTTCTTCCCACATCAAGGAAAATACTTCTCACTAGCAGGATCACCAGTGAGCCTCTTATGGAAGGGGAACTCCCTAGAACAGCTTAGCCTTTTGGTTCAACAGTGCCATAAGCATTAGACTAAGCCTAGTTTTGCTGCCATAAACGTTCTTATTTAAGACATATGTGCTTCTTGATACATATATTATGTTCTAGAGCCTAGAGGAAAAGGAAGGTTTGCCCCACTCTGTGGAAGAAGGTGGATTCCAGGCAAATTGTTGCACCTGTGAAAGGGTCATACTCCCACTTTTTCTACTGCCTTGCATTGAATTAAACAGCTTGTGTGTTTCAAAATCTTCCCATGGAGTGGTGAAGAACTGTATGAGTGTGGATTCCCCTGGATGGAAAAACTGATGAATCCCACATTTTCAGTAAATCAACCCAGATTTTTCCTGCACAGTCCTTTAACAGCATCAAGGAATGATATAAGGCAGTAGAGCTCTGTCTTCAGTTCTATTTTCTTCATTTGGCTGAAATGGTGTTGCCAACATTTCCCTTTTTTAAAAATAAACAAAGATAGGCCTTTTTATTAGCACCAAGTTTCTAGCTGAGGGAAAAGACGGGGGAAGTTAAATTGAGTTTAGAGAACGTTGTTTGCATAATTACTGAGATTATGCAGCTGTTACTATCTGCAGGTGTTAAGTGCTGGGCAAGACTTCTGTGCCACTTTGAAAATTATAAAAAGCAAATTTTTAGTAACAACCCTGTGCATTTTGAAGTATTTTAGGTAAGCTTCTGTTTCTGATTATTTTGGTCCAGTTATGGATTCACATGTTTGAGAAACTGAGTATCACACACCAAAAATACTTCTTGTACTGTGATGCCATGGTCACAGCAGGAGAACAAGAGAGATTAACTCCCTCAATCTGCCCCTGAACAATGCATGTCCTTTCTCTGCCTCTCCACATTCTTTGTAAAAGAGACTTTTAAACTATCACCTTGAGAAGCTGTGACCTTGTTTGACTTCTTAGCATCGACCAAACGAGTTGTGGTCCATCCAAGTCCAGTGGGAGGCTCAGCAGGGACATCAATTCATGTGCACATTACAGGTTTGCTATTAGCCTGTGCATTGAAGGAAACAAGCCTAATGTGATCAGAGGGTTTTCCTGTATGTCCATTTTTTCCTTAGCAGCTTCTGAACACTTTGGCCACTTTCCTCTGGACCGAGGCAGCAGCAGCCTCTGCTGTGCTTCATAGATATTTCATCAAGATGAGTAGTAAAAAACAGGACAGAAGTCCTGTTAATGAGCCTACAGAGGAATGGCAGGAGGAGCACAGCTGGGTTTTGTTTCACCTGGTAGCTTTGCCTTGATTTTTCTCAGTCTGCTGCACATTTCTAGCTTTTAAAAAAAAATTGTGTATTCTGCAAGAAAGTTTCTTTGTGAACCCTGTAATTCATTTTTCCAAGCCTCTCTCTCAAAGGCCATTTCTCCCAGCATTAGTCTGTTTTAGCTCTGCTTAGAGCCACCTATTAAAAGATGCTATTTTGCCTGCCCTGTGAGGCCAATCTCTGGGCTTCCCCTTCTGCCTGGTGTTCCTAAACCCCTCCTGTAACTCCAGGCTGGATGCTGATGATTGCTGCCACCTGAAACACACTGCTGTTTCTGCCTTCTGCCTTGCTGAACATGCCTGAGCTGGAGTCCTTGCCTCTCCCAGGATGGTCCTCCCTAGGGCCAGCCAGAAAGCAAACTATTTTCTCAACCCAAAAATAAATAAGTGAAGAGATTTTATGGATATTTCCATAGAAATTATCAACTTACAGACAAAATATGAGCTTTCCTCTGAAAGTCTGGCTGTGAGTACTGCTGTGTTTCACAACAGCACTGATTCAGGAGCCTAATTTTCCTGCTGCTGCTATGGTGTGAGCAGCTAGCTAAGATGATCCATCCCACAAGACAACCCAGCATCCCACATGAAGAAAGCCTTGTATCCTGGCTCTGTGCTCATTTTCTATAACCTACCTTTTGACAACAAAAATTTGCATTTTACTGTGAGGAGGTGGTATTTTTCATGAAATAGTATAATTTAGCAAAGCACAAACTTTCCATCAAGAACAGCTTAGATACATTTTTTACAGTTTGTTAGTCCCAAAACCTTTCCTGGGGTCATCCTCAGGATGCACAGGAGGCTCAGGCATTTGCTGACAGACTGTTTCCAGTTTAACCCAGAGCCTGCAGCAAGTCAGCCCACCACCCTTTGCTTTAA
This sequence comes from Notiomystis cincta, assembly GCA_013398075.1. Classification (NCBI taxonomy): domain Eukaryota; kingdom Metazoa; phylum Chordata; class Aves; order Passeriformes; family Notiomystidae; genus Notiomystis; species Notiomystis cincta. Next base: position 29,559 of record VZRX01022397.1, on the reverse strand, counting down.
TTGAGTTGGTATCCACAAAGTGGCTTTTTTAAGATGCAGCAGTGGCCTTTTTTTATTGTGTTTTGATTACACTGTGAGTGAGATTCTTCCACCCAGGTGCCTAAATACGATTTAGGGGTCAGTGCCACTGCCAGCCAGGGCCACTTGAGATGTCTTCAGCTGCCACTCCAGAAGGACCTGGGTTTCCCACTGGTCTCCCTGTCTGTGTTGAGAGGCCTGAATCAAGCCCTTGAAGTGAGCAGAAGAGGACTTGGATACCTGGTTTATGCTGGGAGTCCACATGCACACATCTAACTACAAATTGCTGAGCTCTAGAACTGAGGCCCATGCTATGTCTTCAGTCTGATGCTATTTAGACCCAATCTGGTCATGCCCATGCTTGCAGTGCTCTGTTTTGGGTGAGCCAAACTCTTCCTGGTGCTGTCAGAGGAGCACACACTGCACCAGAGTGATGTGCAGACACTGAGCTTCCCCTCTTCACTGACTCCAGGTCTGCACTGCATTTAATTTACACCTCCGACACTGATAAATTCCTCTCCCAAACAAGGTGCTCTCCAGGGGCTGATCCATTCACTGCAGTGTAATTCAGTCACAGCAAAACCCAAGGAATGGAATATGTCTTCTCTAACTCTGCCAGACAAGCCTTTTGCATTTCATGAGGGCCAATTTATAATGGTTCTTGGCTGAGCCGGGAGCGGCAAGCGTGGCAATCTGATTTCAGGCAGGGTAGGTGAGGGAGTGCCTTATCAGTCTACAGCCTTAGCAAAATACTCACCCACTGTCTGAGAAAAGGAGCTTTGAAGTGCTTCACCCAGCCAGCTGGCTTGGGCTCTTCGCTCCCAGACACGGCTGGGCCCACAGTCCAGACAGGCCTGTGCAGCAGGGCAGCCACCCTGCACCCCAAAAGCACCTGAAGCACAATCTGCTCCTCCTTCTGCCACATTGCAGACACCCAGCTCTGGCCTCCTGCCCTGCTTTGGCTTCTTCCTTTTTGTCAGTATCTCACAGGCATCTCCTCCCTGACCCCAAAATTATCTGTCTCCAGTGTTTCCTGCCAAAGTTGATGGAAACCCCTCATGAGTTAGAGGGAAGGTCAGAGCCCATAGCAGGAACTCAGCCCCATGAGTGAAGAGTCATTACAGGGTTTGAGTACTCAGTGACTCTTTAGCTTAAACCAATTGTTTTTCTATTGAGGCTTCATGAACAATGAAAACAATAGCAGTGGTTGAGTCCACCCATGGTATGTTTTGCATATCTCATCTTCCACACAGAGTCACCTTCACTGCTGTTTCATAATGCTGGAAATCGAGTTTACTGTCAGGACACGCCAAGTAGATGAAGGGTTATTTGGAGATGAGGTTGAAGCAGCCCCATATGGAGAGCTCTAGAGCTAACAGGAAATCACTGGTGAGGTTCCTCAAGAAAATCACGTTTGGAGCAATCCCAGGGAGTGTCTTAACAACAGCTTTCAGTCTGAATACAGACACTTGCTTTCAGACATCACTGACAGCTCAAACTTTTCTGTCATGAGCTCTTTAGAGAAATGAAAAATGCCAGGTAAAACAAGTGTATAGGGTGCAAGTGAGCTTCACACAGCACAACAGTCCACTTCTGCTCACCCCTCTCACAAGGAGGAACACTAAACACCCAGACCCTATGTGGGCCTGCTAAGAGGGCCAGTGCTGTGGAGACAGTCCAAAAAGCAGAGTTGTTTATCCCGTGGAGGAGAGACAGAGGGGGATGTGTGATTGCTTTCCTAGAAATGCCTGCCAGGGGGCAGAGGAGCTCCTCACCTCAAAAGACAATGCTGGCAAAAATTTCAAATGATTATGAATAACTCACTCTGGAAATTCGGATGAGAGGAGGGATTTTGTGTAGGGCAATGGGGAAAACAGTCTGAACTTCTTCCCAACTGGAGCCTGCTGTGCTTAGGAAAGCCCAAGTGTGTCAGTGGGGTGAGCAGACAAGGAAGGTAAGGCTGGCAGGAAAATACAGGATTTTGAAATGGAAAGAAATAAACACATTTTCAGGTGGAGAAGCCCTTCTTCAAGGCATTTTGTAGCATCAGGAGTGCTTGGCACACCGGGGGCCTGGACAAGCAGTGTGTAGCACAGTTTTGCCCTTTGCTGCTCTGTGCTGCGTGCCCCTATCAGTGTCAGCATGTTACAGCCTAATGGTGTCCCAGCAGCAAGATGATTGCTTTTTCCTTGATGCACACCTTCTCTCCTCTTTTAAAATGCAAAATCACCAAGGATGAAATCTGCAGCTACAGCACTGTGGACGTTTCTGATGCCCCACGTTGAACGTGCCCATTATCCCGTTTACAGCCCCATCATCAGGCCAGCAGGATCCCAGCTACCCTCGTCTCCTGTGTGCAGTGCAGCATTTCTGCTCGTCTGTCACTCCGGTGTCTGAGCTTCTTTATCCCTGTATCTGCATATCTCTGCAGTGATACTTTGTTTGAGTGCCAGGAACAGCTCTGTCATACCGCATGGAAAACAAAGCCCTCCTATAGCCTTCCTCCTGAAGAGTATCTTTAAAACAAAATAACAATGTACATTTCCTCTCCTGTAAATTGCCTATTTCCAGATTGCTCATGGCTAATTTATGTACTGAGGGAAAGATAGTTCAGCTCCTCCAACACTGAATATGAGTTTTGTATCTATATAACATCATAAGGACCTACATATTGAATAAATAAAGTGTGGGTAGGGCTAGTCATGATTTAATACCACAAAATTATGTCATGATTAAATCACTAAATTGTTAGTCATTATTAAATCCCACTAAACCCTGCAGTGCAGGAACATTAGTGAGACCAGCAGAAGCTTTCCTCCTCCACCCTCAGAGACTCCCATCCACCCCCCGTTGCCCACCTTAAAGCTGCATGCCCGGTGTGGCAGTGCCGGGCCAGGGGGCTGATGCAGGCACAGCTCCCCCAGCAATGCTCTCCTCCAGGTTTACAGCCAATCCCCATCCCATGCCATCTTTATAAAAATAAACTGCTCTCACTCTTATCCCCGAGTGGAAATGTTCTTCTGAGGCAGCGTATTTCATTTTTAAGCAATAGCCTGCGGTGGCTTTTTCCAAAGGCCCTTTACTGCCGGGGAGTGTTTTCATTTGATGGGTGAACAGTGACATCTGCTGGGGAAAATCCCGGGAGGCGAACTGTATTCTCGGGGCGTCCAGCNAGATAAACTTTTATATGAGCAGCATCCCTCCCTCCCTCCCTCCCCTCCTGCCCTCTGCCAGCAGGGGCAGGCAGGGCTCTTCCACTGCCCACAGGGCTCATTAGCTGCACACCATTCATTCCAGGCAGGAACAATTAAGCCTATACAATAATTACCTGTCTGACAGTACTAAAGAGCAGTAGGTAAAATTTACAAGGATTGATTCTATTTTCTTACTGTTTTTTCAAGGGCTGGAGGTTGCATGTGTGTGTGGGGCATGGGGTCATGGCACACAGTGGCTGAGTGACAGGAGCTTCTATCCACGTGTCTCTCTGAGCATCGTGGTCCTACATCTCTCTCCCACCTGTGATACTCTGATTCCCCCACTGTCTCCCCTTTTATTACATCATATTTACAAGAGGACTTGTCTAGAAGTGAAATTCCCTGGCAGAATTGCCAGCAGTAACTGACAGTGAGGACTCTCTTACTCCAGGCACTGTGGTGTCTTTTCAGCCAGAGTGCAGCATATCTCTGATGTCCTGTATAAATAACACAATATTACACTTTCCCTGCCAAAAAAAAAAAAAAAAAAAAAAAACTTTACATTAGGAAAAATACAATCTACCACTCAGAGTGAAGCACTGGGCCTGCCATGCAGCAAGCTGTGCACTTTCTCAGCTTCTTTGAGGCATTAGAAATACACTTCTCAAAAATACTGTTATGACATTAAAAGGCAAAAATGCAGGATCCAGACACCATATAGGGCCTGTATTGCAACCAGCAGTCCTCTGACTGTATGGTGGTGGTTAGGTGATTTTGCAAGAGCTCTGTCTTCCAGTTTTCTCTTTCATTTCCCAAGTGCCCAAGGAAAGAGGTGTGTGGCTGCAAGCCCATCAACAGGCACCAGAGATACATCCTGTACATATCATTTAACTCTTCTGACACATTTTGCCCATGCTATTGAACACAAGAGGAATTGCAATTAAGGACTATCAGCTCATGAAGATCATTATGTAACTGTAAAAAGGAAAATCATATACATCTTGACTCTCAGGCACATCCTGCTGCAGGGAAATGCCTGCTCACCAAAGTGGGCTGCTTCTTGTGGCCTAGAAACATGGTGCTGCAAGAAGTGCTCACCTTCAGGCTGAAGCAAGAGGAAAATGCAGTGCTCCTGAGCTGGCCTCACTACAGGAACACATCTGGTACTAGTAGCTAAACCCAAATTTGCCTCCAGCTCAAGCTGTCTTTCTTCCACCACAAAGACCTCATCATCCAATCCTTCCTCTGTGAAGGTCCCCACACTTCCCATCCTTCCACCTCAAGGCTCAGGTACCCCAATCACAAACCCATCAGGGATTTCTGCTCTGAAGCTCCCCCACCTCAGCCTCTCCTCCCTCAGAGCCCTCCTAGCATCACCCCATTACAGTATTTCCAGGATTTATGTTTCTTTTCCTCTTTCACATGTGCCTGCTGTCCAAGAAAACATGACCTGAAATATATATGGTCTTCAATGGTAAGACAAAGTCTTACCAAGTGCATAACTCAGTAATTTGAATACTTTCCTCAGCATAATTAGATAATGCCTTACAAAACGACCCAGGCTGCATGGCACTGCCAGCCAAGGAGGAATACAGCCTTTCCCAGCACACAGATGCTTTGTCCAGGTTTAAATACAGCTAATGCATCCAGAGTGATGCTCCATCCCCGTGCTGGTGTCCAGCTCCTTCCCATGCTGCTTGCCATAGGGTGTTGCTTGTGAGGCTCTGGTCTTCCAGAGGATACAGGCAAAGCACAAGTTATAAACTGGAGTTTTCTGGGAAAGGTAGCTCTGAATGACTCTGCCAACTGCAGCCCAAAAGCCTTCTGACTTGAAGATATCAAAACATAACCTACTTTCTTGCTTTGTTTATCAAAACCTGACCTACAGAAAGACACAGAGATGTCTCAAGAAAGGTGAGAAATATCCTCAGAGAAGATACTGAGAAAAATCTGCAATGAGGCAAACACCACAAGGTGGGGTGAACTGTTCAGAGCCAGGAAGAAACAGATGAGAAGCAAGTGGAGAATTCAAGAGACTCTCCCCCAACTTTGGGAGAGGCACAGAGATAGAGGGGAGACACACTGGGGAAGGAAGACTGGGAAGGAAAGAAATTCTAAAATAGGGCCCAGTTTTAAAGCTCTTTTTCTATTTTCTTAACATGGCAGGGGGATTTTCACCCGAAATTATACATGAAACCATAATTTTTAAGGTAGGGGAAAAAATAATAAACACATCAGACTTTCTGTTCCTGATCTGAAGAAGGAAATAAAAGATTTTCAAAAGTAAAATCTTGCAGAAGATCCTTTGGAAAAAGAAACCTTCATTTTCATATTACTGCTCTGTGACTCTTCCCACATAGCTGAGCATTTTCATATGAATCACCAGTTTACTCAGAAGAGTCAACACTCAGCTCACAGCACTGAGAAGGAAAGCTGGGACAGCCAGAGCCACAGCCTTGCTTGATTTAGACCACAGAGCTGGAGATGACACAGTGGGTGTCAGGAAGCCCTTTCCAACAGCTCATGCACTGATACATGGGGAGAACTGATGGGAACCCACAAGCAAAAAACAACTGAACACAAAGCACTTAAGAAAGCACCAGAAAAATACATGTTTTTGCACAGGCAGGACTAACTTCTCTTGCTGTGAAGCAATCAACATGCATCTGCTAGGCAAAAGCTGGTGTTTAAAGCAGGCAGAATGATTGCTAAACAAACTTGCACCAAGAAGGAGGCTGAGTAACTGAGCCCCAAAGAGCTGCACATGTGTGCATGTGTTTGGGTGTGCATTCAAATTTAGCATATTGGCAACAGCACTTCTGCAAATCAGTCAAAATCTTGAAGTTAGCACCAAAAGAGAGAGGTTCAAAAAACAGGCTGAGGAGTCTTTCTTCTCTTTGTACCAATACAATTTATACCTTTTTCGTGTTTTCCCATTAAGCTAGAAAGGGTCAAGTCTCTTTCTTACACTGAAACAAGAGATGATCTGCTGTTTCCTTTGATTCTAGCAGCTTTTTAAAGACTGAGAACTGTAAGCTGGTGACCAGAGATAAAGAAATGGAAGGCCTTTACTCCTCCTTAATGCACAAGTAACTTCAGCAAAGGCCCAGAGAGACACAAAAGCAATAAACAGCCTCCTCTTATCAAGGACAAGAAGAAAACCCAAAGCAACACAAGGAAAGTGAAGTTGAAGGGTAAAATGCTGCACCTCTGAAACACAGTGTGAAGCAGGGACTAAATGTCTCTCCACTCTTTTGTCTAAATTAGCAGCTCCTGCAGAGAACACCCTGGCCAGCCTTCCCAGGCTATGTTGTGAAAGAAGAAACCTCTAAGGATTTATGTGAGGGAGCTCTGCTATCTGCAGAATCCCAATTACATCTAACTTCCAGTACTGCTTCAGTATGTTTGAAGTCCAGAAACTAGGACTAGAAATAAATGTGCTGGGGTTGTAACAGGCTTGCTCTCTACTCACAATTTCAGAGCTACCCTACTGTTAACATGCACTCAGGAGACTGCCTGGTTGAAGTGAGGCTCAAAGCTTGTTTTAAATTTGTGAGCACTATCTGCATTGACTCCAAATCTCCTTATCATAGCTCACTGCACTATGAATACCTTGTCCCTTGAGTACTGCCCCTAATAGCAGCTTAAACGTGACTCCTGCCATGATACCTTCATTGTTCCCAAGGGATTGCATTCTCCCAGATCACCACAATAAATAATGCAAATCAAGCCTTGAAAGTAGCAAAAAAACAGCTTCCCAGCAAACCCAGCTATCACAGACAGAGCATAGGCTTCTGCAATCTACCTCAGAACTGCCTCTCAGTGTACTGCACTTGGCCCTGCAGTCATTTTAAATACAAGCATCTTATCCTTGCCACAAGGAGAGGTTAGAAAATGAGATGAACTCTTATAGTGACTTACTCCTACTGCAACAACTGCTGTTAGGAATGTTAACCCTGCCTGAGAGACTGGAAAAAGTGAAACAAGGTAAGTAATGGTAAGGCATGGCTTTTGCACCAATATATTCATTTTCTCCCTGTCCTCCCTTCTGCAGCCTCCTTTCATAAGGGAATGGTCTGACTGGGACAGTTTTCTGCTCTTCTTCAAAGTGAAGATCTTTTGCTGTTTTTACCCAAGATACCTTTTTTCCCTTTTAAACTGTAGCAACTTCTAAGTAGACCAAACATTTTTAAATAAAACAACCAACAATAGACAGACTCCTGTTTTCCCTAGGCCAAGAGGAGGGCATGGTTTCACCAAAGGACCAGAAAGAAGCAAACCATCGAGCAGCCCTCTCTGCTCATGTTTCTGCATCGTGTTTCAGCTGCCTCCAAGCAGTTCAACTGGTGGGTTCAACTTGCAGTGCTCGTGAGCAGATGGTCCCTAGGTGGTGGAACATTCCTGTTGTAGCAGCCTATACACTTTTCAACAGCTTTCATAATATGTGATGCAGCGTGGCACGGAGCTGCAGGGGGGACTGCCTACCAAGCTAAAGGCAAGAGCATATGTAAAAGTGTGAGTTGTGGCTATCTGTATGTAATGAAACAACATGGGGTGTTACCCTCTCTCTTCCTCCTCTCCCACTCAGGTGTCCAAGCACAGCCATATATGCTGTGTCTGGGTGTTCTCATGGCTTTCCAGCTCTGGAGGTATCACATCTGGATATAATCCATACTTATCCTTACCAGGGCTGGGACAGGAGTGAGAAACAACAGGCATAGATTCTTTAAGAATACTGTTGTTCTTTCCACACTCAGGTAGTGAAATATAAACTCACAATAACTAGAAATATACAGGGTAAGAGCTTGCCTCTTGTTAGTAGCCAGTGATTACTTCTAAAACAAAACAAATCTGAAAAAAATCAAAATGCAGGAAGCTTACATTTCAAGTGCACTTTCAATGTGACAGAGATGGAAAATTCAGGCTATTCATTATATTATGCTCTTTGGTAGTTGAGCGAACTACTGCACCTTCAGTAAAGCAATTTGTGTTTCTTTGACTACAGCTGATTCTGGGATAAACCCTTTTTAAAACTGTTAACCATGCAGTGACAGTAGTAAAACAAAGATCATCTTTGAATAGCATATAACAAAAATATGACATCTGTCATTCCCTTTTTCACCTGGAGTTCCATAACAGGAGTTACCTTAATATGTGTATTCCTGTTTGGATATAAAATTCACTCCAAGCTCCATTTCTTACCAGTTTTGCAACTAATCTGTCTTTTTTAATGACAGTGTGGATGGATTTACTGTGTCTTTCAAGAAATATTACTTTTACAAATCACAAAAGAAGTTATTGTCTCTGTGAAAACCAAGAAAAACTTTTAAGATCCTTGAAAAATGTATTGGCATTGCAATACTTAGAGCCTGGTCTTTCCTTGAGAAGTATCTTCAACACCAGACTCCAAGCCAACCAACTACTGACACTAGGTTCAGGTATTCCTGCCTGGTCTAAACATTAAAATTTCTTAGCTAACATATTCAATATGTTTTAAAAACACATTTTTTATCCTTTTTTAGGCAATCCAGAAAAACAAGTCTATCACTTAAGCAACAAAGAATACTAGGACATTCAGTGGTATTATTCATAATTGGCTCCCACGAGCTCCAGTTCTTCAAATGTGGAAATGAAGCTAACCATGAAATAGTTCATTGGCTTGGCTCAAGTGAAAACATCAGGAGTGTGACTCATAAAAATGCACTTTTCTAACTCATTCTATGCTCAGATGATGCCCTTAGCACGGGTATAAAACAGAGGATATATGTGGGATCACAATGGCAAGGAAGAAGTAGCTGTTCTAGCCATGCTTTTTTATTCTGAATTATAATTATATCAAAGTGATAACAATATCCTAGGAAGCAGTACAGCATTTTCAGGCCTGAATTCCTTTTCCACCTTAAGGCCTTGTCATTCAGCATGGCACCAACTGGAAAGTGCTGATGTGTAAAACACAAGAACGGTCTTTGCCATCAATTAAAAGAAGATTAGCAAGGATATTGCACTTAAGATTCGCAGTGGAAGGGTTTATCCCTCTTTTGAATGGATCAGTTATTGAAGCTTAAGGAGAACTACTTCAGATTTAGTTTTGCAAGCTCCCAGAATAGTTCTTATTCAAGATGCATGTAACATGTTCTGAAAACTCTTTGGTTTTAATTAAAAGGAGAAATTCTACCAGGACTGTAAAACTACTCATCCTGAAATAACATCTCTGAAGTTTTGGTTCACTGAACCCAGATGACTATGTTGCATTCCCAAACTTTGTTTCCTCATCCCTTAAAGTAAAAGAAATAATTTCTTTATATTGTCAAATTATTTGAAAACACTTATGTTCTTTTGGGGAAAAGGAATTTTCACAAGTTTCCTGCACAGTGAATTAGAAGGACTCACTGTGAGCTTTCACAAACTCTGCTGTGCTGCAGCCTGCCATTGTTGACATCCCACAGGAAGAGAAAATACTCAGATGCACAACAACCATTAGTCTAGGAGAGGAAACTGGGAAACACCTGCTTGCTGCTGTCCCTCCTTACTGATATTCACAGCCCTGTCACTCCAGAGGAGCCACTGAAAGGCTTGTCAGTCTTTGAGGAAGTCTCCAGCACACCTGGGACTAGTCCTGGGGACAGATGGCACAGTGATGCACCCCTGGGTGGCAGCCCACAAGAAGTTGCACAGTTGAGGCTTCATAATTACTAGTTCAAATAATTAGGGTATGTCTGCTCTCAAATAACACAAAGTTCCTTGTTAAGCCCCAGCCTTTGATGATCTTCTACATTGGGTAAGTGTTTTTTTGCCCTCTTTGGATGAGAGCAGGCTCCAGGAACAGCTCCCACTGGGCAGTGTGAACATGGTGACACCAGCTTTGCATTTGTCTACCCATTATCACCACCCAGCATGACCCCAGCCCATCCTTGACCTCCATGTGCTCCTGCAGCCTTTTATGCCCCAGCTCAAGGCATGAATCTTGCATCTGCAATTTCCTGAAATTGAAGTGTTGCTGTGGTAAGTTAGAGAAGAGCCTTCAAATCATTTTGGAGGTAGGAAGCCCAGAAGGTCACACTTCATCATCCTCATCACAATACCAATGACAGTAATGGCAACAGCAACAACAGTCAAGAGAGGCAGAGGGCAGCACACAGTGCCCAGCTGTGCCATGGGCTGGCTCCAGCCTGCCCTAGAGGCAGCCAGCCTCAAGCCATCTGAACAGGACTGTTTTATACAGCCCTTCATCCTGCTGTGGGAGCATCCTGCCCTGGAGTAGCCAGGGCACAATTAATCTCTCAGGGCACAATTAATCTCTCAGCAGTCACCTACTGGTTTGTCTGGACCACTATCATGGGCTGTACCCTGACACTGAGGACAAAAGGCAGAACTCAGCTCTGCCCTGTGTGTGGCAAACTCCTCTCCTCCCAAAATTAGGGTCACCATGTTCAGAGTGCTTGGCAGGAAGGGTCCTTGGTGTATGTAGCTCTCCTCAGAGTGCCCAGTATCTGCAGCTGGTAATCAGCACTAAATAAACCCATGCCAGCAGTGTGGTAACCCAGCCAGGCAGTGTGGGAAACCACAGAGCAGTACTCCAACACATGCCCTGACCCTTAGGAACCACAGATGCAGCTCAGATGCCCAGTTAATAGGCACAACCTGCAGTGTCCTCTGATCCAACTCCCGCCAGGGAGCCTCAGACACACTTTTTGACTTTACAAGAGTATACAAATCAAAAGCTGTCAGAAAGGTAGGGCTGCCTCTGGACCAGTGGCCAGAAATCTGAGCTTGTGAGCTGGTGGGAAGCTAAGCAGATTTCCTCTGGAACTAGGCTTTCCAGAAGTCTAATGGTCCAGGAATTGCAAGCACTTGGCATTGCCAAAGTATACATCAAAAATAGCCAGGCACTGCCTATACCTCTCCACAGAACTGAATGTTCCAATGGAGAGAGTGCTCCAGAAGGGAATGCAACAGGAAAGGAACCAATCTGATATCTCTGTGGGAAGAAAAATAGGTTTGAATTTGAAGGTCCAGAGAGGTAAGGGAAGCAGCACAGAAAATTTTCCAGATACCCTGAATCGACCACCATAAATTGTTAGGATGAAGTGCTGTGGCACTGCTCTTGATGTAAAATCTGTCAGCCTGTTGCCATATCAGTACAGTGCAGGAGGCTAAGAGGGAACAGCTTGAGCCACCAGCAAAGAAGAGAGGTTGAATGTGCTGCTTGTGAAAAGCACCAGGACTGAAAGCTCCAAAAGTGAAAGGGCTTTACCTCTCTTTTCCACCACCTGGCATTGGTAACACTCAGAGATATGTTGTACAGCCCACCCACCCTTATAAATAAAGAGAACTCTGTGGGACACATATGCTATGATGAGTCTTGAACCTAACAGCAGTGAGGATAAGAAAAGTCAGAGAAAAAGGTCTGAGAGCAAAGTAATCCCTGCTGGTCTTTGAAGCTGCTCATCCCAACATGTGAGAATAAGGGAGCTGGACATAAATTTTCCAAAAGCTGTTACATTCATCCCAAGCCTCTCAAAGGCCAAACTACTCTTAAACACATCACCCTAGAAAATGTTATTCATGTTGTCCCAAAGGAATGCCCAAAAAACCAAACCAAACACCTATCTAGCTAAAGGGAAGGAATGGACCAATGCCATCTGTTGTCCAGTTACTCCAAACTCCTCTCATCTAAAAAGCCCAAATGGGATGTTTTTCTTTTCCCACTCTTCCATCTTATGTATGGTATCAACCAACAATACACACATAAATTAGTTTTAAAATAATGTGGTGCATATTCATCCCATTGTGATCCCATTATAACTGACACTGAATCATTGTTCCAATCATTGTTCCACAAACAGGTAAGTACAGGAAGAAGCAGAGGCTCAAATAGTCCTAATATGCCATGACTTTTAAAAGTCCTGAAGTCTGAGTGACACTACACCATGGCTCACCAGAGGAGCAAAACTGGAATGTCCCAGAGATGTCCGCTTTACATGGCACACTCTTCAAGTATCTAACATCAGTTTAGCACAGAACTTCAGCTAGAGACTGAAAAAAGCTGTTGTATAAATACTGTTTAAAAGTTTTGTCTGTCTCAAGAATTACCTCCAGAAGAAACCACCAAAGCTTACTTCTTCTGTTGAAAGTTGGCATGTTTTGAGCAGCAGACACAACCAGCTCCTGGCTAAGGTGGAGCAGAGCAATGTCCTCACAGCCTCAGAGGGCAACTGAGTGCTGGCACAAATTTTGTGCCAGGAGAAAAGTGGTTTTACAATGTAGAAAATCGAGCTGCTCCAACAAGAGGTGGCTATTTAATTATAGTACTTTAAAAGAGATACTTTGTCTTTAATAAACAAAGCATGTGCATGCAACTACATCATTTAAAATATCAACTACCTGTGCAGGGCAAAAATATTGCTTTCAGTTGCTTTTTTAAAATAGAGCTCAGCTTCATGCATGTGGTTTGTCTGCTCTCCAGTGCATGAAACTACTCCCTAAAAACTGAGATAAATATGCACAGGAGACAGAACCAAATTGCCTCAGGTCTTTCACAGAGCAAAAGCTCCCAACGAGCTGTATTGTAACCAGCTGATATATGTACATAAATAACTGGCATCTCTCCAACACTAAGTGAAACCTCTTAAGAGCTTCCTGGTGAATTTGTTGAGCTCCATGCGGAGTTGCCTTCCCATTCCCCTGTCAGTAACCACATCTCTAAACCAGAGAGATTGGGAGGCAGTAGGGAAGCTCTGATCACCTGTATAAAGCAGAATATCTTTCAGTTATGACTAAACATATTTCACTTATCCATTACTGATGTTTCTACTTGCCAGTGCAGAGAGGCTGAGGCACAGAGGTTCAGTGAGTTACCAGGGCTCACCTACAGCTACACAGTAGTGATGTGGTGAGTTCTCACAGGTGAGGAACAAACATATTTTACCTGAACCATAGCCCAGTGCCCAAGCTAGCAGTCCCACCAGTCCAGTGTGGGCTCCACAGGGACTTGCTGGGCTTGGAGACACGGCTGTGAAAACTGGGAGTCACTGTTCCAATGGAGTGTATGGACCTGGAAGTCATTGTATCCAAAGACCTTAAGTCTAAAGGGGTTATTTTGGTTTTAAAAAAACCCATAACTTATTTACCACATTGAAACCCCACAGGTATTTGAAAAAGCTATCATCTGAAGTCAGGTAGATTTTTTCTTTCCACAACTCAAAATCTTCTCTCTTTTGACACTGCAGCAAGGCACAATGTGTGTTATGCTATTTTGGATCTACACATGCTCAAAACATACATGTATTTTGACCAGACACCCATCACCTACAAGTATGGATAAAAGTCCATTTCTCTCCTGTACTATTTTTGGATTTCCTTCCCTGCCCTACTAGAAAACAACAGACTGATTGACAGACTTTTCCCTGGGAAATCTGATTACGAAATATTTCACCAACTCCGTGCAATTTAAAACTCCAAAGTGACCTTGGGGCTGCCATGCTAAATTTTCCAAATATCTCAACAGCTGGAGCCAATCATAGCCAAAAATTAGGGAAAAGAACAGAAATTAGCTGGAAAAGATGTCTTGGACAACTAGACACAGGCTGCCGAATCCTTATCCCCAAAAGTATTTGAACCCCTCAGTCTGATCAGTATTCCCAGCCAAGATTTTCCTGCTGGAGTTATGCTTATAACCCAGGTCAGTCTTTTCCCATGAATAAAACAGGGAGGAAAACAGACTGTTCTCAATCCTGTTTAGTAAATACACAAGTGGCTTTCCTTCTAATCTATTTAGATTTGAGTCTCTGTCTTATTGACATAACAAAAAGGATGAAATCTGTGAAATCTTCATTAGGAGAAAGGCTCGGGACTGGTTGGCACAGTCCCAAGGTTTGCACTGCAATCCAAAGGCAGAGGAAGACTGACCTCTCTTTGCTCACCTCCCTCTCTCCCTTCCTCCTCACCTGGGAGTGCAACCAAGGCAGAATTTATCCCATGTTAATCTGCTGGTTCTCACCAAAAGAATCAGTAGGCACGAGGATTTTGAATTAAGCAAATGAAGCAGAACACAGATTTGAAAACAAAGAAATGCCCTGACTGCTCAAGGGTGCAAGAGGGTACTTGGGTAAGTCAATCCTTGCCTTTTCACAGCCCTTTTTTTTGTGTGAGAACTGGTGTGGCAGATGTTGGGGAGACCCAGAAACTGGAGTGACTTGGTTTGCAGGAATGTCTGCTCTGAGAATCCCCTGGGGCTTGGAGAGGAGTGGGAGCCTGATTAGCTCGGCAGGCTCCCCATGCTGTACCCAATCCCGAAGCAGCTCCAGGCAATCCTGGGATATTACAGGCAGGTACAAACAAACCTGGACTTGTTCTACCTGCCAGAGTGCTGGGACAGGGAGGACAGAGGCATGGTGTGGATGGCAGCTGGCTCAGTCATGCCAGATCACTGCATTAACCCAGCGCTGAACCCGAGCTCTGCTCCAAAAATACTTGGCGTTGCTCGGCACTAACACAGGTTTACAGCTTCCAGAGCTAAGCCCCTAAATCCATATGGGGAGGGACACTTTGCAGATTGACAAACTCGGGTCTCTGGCAGTTTGGGAAGCCTCTTGCTATCTTCTGTCTCACACTGCAGGTGCCCAGAAACTGAAACATGTTTTGCATAATGCCTAAATTGTGAAGGTAGCCCCAGAAAATTACGGCTGAGTAACAAAAATACAGCACAACCAACATTTCACCAGAGTGTTTGTAGGGAACAGAGCTTTTAAGGCAAGTCCAAAAGAGCAGCTGTTTTCATCCTGTTACTGCTCAACTGTGGGGCAGCTGAGCATTTTCTATAACATTATCTGAACAGGGGCCAGGATATCCAGCAAGATTAATTTAGCTTGTTTCTTGGCTTTCCTGAGCCAGGGCTTAATGAAATAAATTGGAATAGATTGAGCAGAGTTGGCTCAGTGCCCAACACAAGCCTCGTCGCCACTTGGGGAGGACTAACAGGCATCAGAATGAGAGGCTACAGGTTTCTGCTGCCAAGGGTTTTATTATAGCTCTCCTGATTTACAGGGTCAGGCTTGGTAGGTGCCTTACTCTGCAGCTCCATCTCTTGGCAAACATCAGGTACAAAACTGACTGCACGGGCTTTGAGTACTTCAGGCAGAGATGCATGGTAAGTACTTTTCAATTCAAAATACTCCTCATTTCCTTAGTAATAACGGAGGGACACAATTCTCACCTAAAACAGAAGAGGGAATTTTCTCGAGTACTTCCTTCAGTGTTTGTTATGTTGCCCTGGAAACAGTCCCCAAGTCAGAAAATGGCAATAGAGAAAGAAGAAACAGGGGTCTGTGGGGAGGTTTGTTAGATTTTTTTTAAAAAATACATAACTACATTTCTTGAACCAATACTATATTACAGTAATGAGAAAAGGCTTATCAATTCCTCAGTAAGCATTTTTATTTAAAAATAAAGTTTGTCATCTTCTTTTCTGACCCACCAATATGCCTTTCTGATGGATGATGTAATCATGAAATATCCTGTATTATATATATCCTAGCTACTATCCTCCTTGTTTGTAGGTCAGTTTGTCTCAGAAAAAAAAAAAAACCAAAACAAAAAGCCCACAAATTTGCCATTAATTATTACTGTTTGCTGCCCCATGGCCTTCTGCAGCCTGTTTGACTGATGAGCTGATCAGCACAGGTGCTTCTGAGTGAACTTTAGTGACTTATCCTCGTTGATGAAATGGTTTTACCATAAGTACAGAATAGTGAAGCCAAACTTTTTTAGACCTGCTATTAAACAGTGGTAATGCCTTTATCTGACCTAGAATTAAAGTATTTTAAATATGTATAATCCTAAATGTAGAAGATTACTCAAGTTATCTTGTTATAAACTCAGGCTCTGGGAATGGAGAGGAATAACATGCAGATACGAAACAGTCTTGGACAGTCAAGTGCTAAAGAATTCTTGCTGAGAGTGTCTGAAAATGAACAAAGAAATTGAGACTGAAAATGGTGGAAGGCAAACAAATTTAAGTAAATCAAGATAGGAACTTGGGTGAGATACCAGCAAAGCAAGATGCCATCACAGATGAATGCAGCATTTTCAAACAGAAGATGGTGCTTTCTGAGAAGAAGAATATAAACTACATCTTCTGGCTTCTAAATTTAACTGTGAAGAGTAAGAAAAACGCTTGGGTGTCACTGGCATTTTGTCAGAGATGTCTCGTACTGCTAAAAAGAGGAACAGTTAGGAAGGAAAAAGAAAGGAACAGAGAAGCAATACTGAAAATACTTTTTATTACCCAAACTGAGCACATCATGGTCAGTTCTGGACACCTTGAGAAGGACAAAATAGCCATGAAATGAGTTTAGAAATGACAATGAAAATAATTAGAGGCATGAAAAGCTTTTAGATGAATAATAAAATCAAACCTGTTCAGAGAAGGAAAAAGACAAAGGTGTTCAAATTAATGAATGGCACCAAAGGAAGTGAGTTCAGCTCATCATTTCCCATCATAAAGGAGCAGAAGGGCATCTGCTAAAAATGAAAGAGAGAGGATGAAGAACAATCCTTTCCCACAGCAACTGTCTGGAACTATTCCTTTCCACCAGAGACAACCAAGACCAGGAGTTTTGTGAATTAAAAGAGAATGGAAATTTTCATGGAAAAAGAAAAGAGAATATGTCAAGTGCTAAAAATAAAGATGTGACTTGATTTTAATGGAGGCTATCTTCCAGTGTAAGCTGCAGGACATAAAGTGATCTTTGAGGTTGGGCAAAGGCAAACTTTTTCCCCTCCAAGGAAATTCTATTTAACTATCATGCTCTAGCATTTCTCAGACCTTCCACTGCCAAATCTAGCACTTTCCACTGTCCCAGAGAGGATGCTGGGGCAGATGCAGGAATGGCTGCTTATGGAGCAACAGGTCCTGTCCTACTGCACCAGCAAACAGGAAAAAGCTGGAAGACACTACATGTGGCCACAGGGAGACAAAAAGAGACAGAGTTTGCAGGAGTGTAAAAATTAAAACCATACCCACAGTTCAACTCAGTTCCCAAACAGACAGACTCTGAATCCAGAGAATAATGCTCCCACTTAGAAACAAGCAGGGGAAAACAGAGAGAAACTCTGGGCACAGTGGTCTTCAGGAGAGATTAATAAACTGACACAAGCCACTGTATCAAGTGATGACTGGAGATGGTGTCTTCGCTCTAGAGAGGAACAAAGACACCCTGTATTTTGCTAACTGGTCCCACTTTCATTCCTGCCACTCACACATACTAACTTGTACTCAATTTATTGCTTTTAATTGACAGCTTTCCTGTGGTTTTGCTATCGTTGAAACACACTGTACAAACAGATAAATTGAGTTCATTTTTTTTCTTAGTGACTTGGCTAAAACGAAATATTTTTCACTTTTTTTTTTTAAAGATATGAAATAGAGAAATAAGACCAATTTTGGCATAGCTGCCATATTCCACTTCTTTCAGCTCTGTGTCAAAATTTTCAGTAAGGCCCACTGTGCTGCTCTCAGGGATTAAATGAACAAGCAGGGATGTTTTACCAGTTTTGGAGATTCCAGCCAGGGGTCTCTCTCTCTCTGCTGCCTGTCCAGGGACTCAGGGTGGGCCTAACACCTAGCCTAAGAACAAAGATTTGTGAACAGAAAGAGATGATGTAACACACACACACACACACATACACAAGTAATCAGTATTTCAGAAATGTGCCACCCTTTTCTTTGTTTCAGCATGTTTTCAGAGATGTTCTGTCTCTTCACATTCAGCAGAGGTTGTGAAGTTTGCTATGACTTGAATCTGAAATGCAACTGCTACTCCTTTTTGTGTGTGGATGGCTGTTTCAAGCACCAGTTCTGCTCCATGGTTTTTACTGTTGTGCTATTTTAACTTCGCTTCTCTCACCTGATCTTCCAGTGCAGCATCCTCTCCAGCTAGCACAGTTAATTATGCAGCCACCCTGCTTGAAGAGGTGAGCATAACACAGGATTTTACACAACTAATGGGCAGCATTTTCCAAAAGACCAGATAAAAAAATTCCCTTGACACCTCCTATGCATGCATTATATTTGTTTCTTTTTGCTAAATGACTTGCTATTCCACGACCTATAAACTACTATTGGCAAGTAGTTTTCCTTTCCCTTAAAGAAGAGAATAAAACATTACTTGCTAGAAGTTCTTTCTTCTAAAGGACAAGCTGCTTCTTTTGAGGGCCGTGCACTTGCTCTGAGATTTTCCCCATTTCTGCACAAGAGTTCATGCTCCACTTTCAGCCAGAGGGGAGAGCCAGGCAGAGCAGCAGGGAAAAACAGCCAAGTACAGCCTGGGAAAACTCAGATACCTCTTTCCTTCAGTCCCTCAACACACACTGAGAGAAAGAAATACGACTGAGAACACCATCAATCTGATCTGCTCTTTGATTTTTTATTTTTGCATAGAGGGGCTATTCCAACACATAGATAATGATCAGAAAGTTGAAGAGGTTTTGCAATAATCAATATAAGCTTTGAACTAGTGCTTAGAATGGTTAGCATTTTAATACAAACAGGGATATTATGCTCTCCAGCACCAGGCCAGAATATTAACCAGTGGAATTACCTATTCACAGACCTTTCACAATCTGGTTCTCAATCTGCATAAGACTTCTCAAGTCAGAGATAGGTAAAAGGATTTTAGTGAAAGAAAGAAAAAGAGTAAAGTCAAAAGACTTTAAGCAGCTTTGAGTGTATGAAACTTTTGGAACAGATTATGAACATCAACAAAACAGAAAAGACAATCTTGTCTACACAATCATCTACAGCTCAAACTCCTCTGTGGACAACAGCAGGATAAAGTATAAATAGAAAACCAAAAACCAAGTAATATCTGATATCTTCAGCCTCCTCACTGGCATCATCTCGTATCACCTGGTTCTGCATCCCTCTCCCTGTAAACTGATAATGTGCTTTCCTAGGTTTACTGCAGTCCAGTTGAGACAGGCAGCTTGAGTTAAAAACTTAATCCAATGAAGACCAATGGCAGTGGCAGTGAATGAGCATGAAATCTGAAATGAAATCTGTATGAAACCTGAAACAAACAGCAGAGGAAAGATCCCTGCTACTGCTGCTCATCCGTAGGCTTGTCCTGCAGGCACCACACCCAAAGTCTTGGACCTGGCCTTGGATATACAGGAAACACAGGCCAGGGAGCAGTGAAGAAAGGGAACAACCTTCCTTCCTACTCAAGCCTTTACAAGCAGCAACACCTCCAGCTGGACAACTTTGCCTCTGTGTCAATTTATGCAGCTCAGCACTCAGGGAACTGTTCATCTTGTGAACCAATACTTGAGCAAAACTCCTCTCATCTGAAGGAAAATAATTTACTTTGCCAAGCCAACTCAATTTGACTTTTCCAAACAAGAAAAATAGACCAGCTAAGCCAGAATGTAAATTTACAGAGTACTCTGGAGAAATTAAAAACTACTTTTGACAATCAGAAGGAAAATAAGAAGAGGGAAAATTATAATGTACCAAGTAGAGCAGAATGTGAAGCATCCATGCTAATGCAGAATTCCTTCTCATTTGTTTTCCAGGAGTGTCTTCAAAAATATTAAAATTTAGCCTCTACACCTCAGACTGGCAGCATGAATGACAACAATAATAATAAAGCACCATGTTTCAAAATCAAGAGAAAAGCTAGGTCTTTTAGGTCTTATTCACTGTCTTAATAACTTGTAAGTATTAAAACTCAGAAATTTCAGTAAGATCACGAATTCATTGAATTTTTGAAAGTCAGCAACCAGTCAAGTCCAGTGTCAATGCTTTAGGCTCATGAAAAAGTCTGACAGAAATTAAAAAAAATGTGCTTGCATTTTTTCAGTATTAGTTGCTATCAATTCCACTTCTGAATCCAAACAAGCATTTGTGCACACATGCATGCATGGATATACAACTTCCAACTTTTTCATAAGAGTTTCCTTACTCCCACAAAAAAATAATTTTAAAAAGAGGTTATGTTATTTTACTAATGCAGAATATTAGTAAACTCTGAAGTGGTTAATTCCTGGTGAAGTCTATGAAAATCCTGTGGTCCCTCACTTGCTGCTTCACCTCACTGCACTTTTTGGACCCACTGGAGCAAGCCAGCCCCCAGAAAAAGTTCAGAGCCTTATCACATCCCTGAACCAGGCAAAATCATCAGCCCTGTGGCTTTGAATGAGTGGGGCAGCCAGGGGAAATGGAGGGAACAGAGGAAAAACTGCTGTGTCACTGTGGAACGCTTGGCACCCCATTGCAGGAAATGAGACAGCAAAGTCAGCTGCAGTCAAGCCTAATCCTCCCTGGCAAGGGGCAGAGAAGCAAAGAGAAAGCTGAGGAGGAGACAGTGGGGATTCCCCTTAGCAACAATGGTGTTTGAAAGCATAAAGATATAAATTATTTTTGGGCTGCCTGGACACTTAGCAGGAACTGGGGATTATGTGTGTGCAGGAGTTCAGAAGAGGCTGCAAGACCTTTGGGAGGATCCTAAACTGACTGTAAAATGCATAAATCTCTTCTGCTGAGAGAGGGAAGCTGCAGTGGTTTATTTTAGCTGAAGCAGGCTTCCTGGGACCTCTGCTTACTGCAGTGACCATCATTGTGGCAATGTTCAGGGCACCTGCTGTCTTCACCTCCTGCTTCTCTCCACAAAGGGTACAGCACAGGCACTTTTGTTATCAACACTCACGATTGTTTTGCCTGTGAAACTCAGTGCAAGGGTACTTAAATCCTCTTTTGTGAGCATCTCAGCTCAAAAGAAATACAAATGATAGCAGAATAGCCCAATATAAGCTATCAGAAAGGCCTCTACCACTTCTATCTCTACTTTCTTGGGGTCCAAGGCACATTGGATCAAATGTGTGTGTTTGTTTGATGCGACAGCCCAGCTCCAAAGTCAGGAGCCAGCTGGTGACTGTCAGCAAACAGAACTGACAGGCTCTAACAGAGGAATCTGGAGCAGGGGCCCTAAAACGTCCACATATTGCCTACCACACTGCAAAGATGTCCCACAGATGCCACCAGCAGGAACTCTGCCCAGATGTGCTAAATAACTCCCTATTGATAAGGATTGCATCAGCTCTCCAGATAAAGCTACATCATGCCAGTGATTTTTGCTGTCCTTGAAACTCTAAAATACGCAGCGAAAGAGGTTTACCTTTTTTTTTCTTTTTAAACCATTGCTAACAATCAGATTGCCTCATATGTTTTATATTTTCAGTTCTTTTGCTGAGACAGAGAATACCTTTGGGAAAAGTCTTTGTTTCCTTAAATTTAACTCAGCTGTGATACCAATACAGATGAACAGTTTTCAGAAGTAAGGTACTGATAAGCCCAGCAGTAAGTACAGACCACTGTGGATTCTGTGGAATCTGTGGATTCTTTGCCATGTGGATGGTGTCTTGCCTTGTGTAGTTTCTTAGTTTCAGTATTCTTTGTCCTCAGGTTATGCACCAGATCCCCATTTCTCCAGCCTTCCTTGAACAATCTTAAAATTAGGGTTAGGCAGCAGCTAGACTGGAAGACTGCTGTGACCACCTCTACACACCTTGCTGCAAATAATCTCTTCTGTTGAAAAACTTCTCCCTATTGTGAGGGTGGCTTCCCTCTAACAGCAGTTCATGCAAAGGGATTTTGTGAAGGGTCAGAGTAGCCTTTGCTCTTCCTCACAAAACCCTAGTGGGACCATGCCCCCAAGAGAGCAGGGTGGAAACAGCACCCGCCTCACGCTGCCCTTCTGCCTGAGAGAGGAGGCAGCCCTGTGAGAGGAGGTGCTGGTCAGAGAGTGAAGGAGGCAGGTGCTGCTGGACGGATCAGGCGGGCCTGCCAAGGGCTTTGGCCGTGTCCAGCTGCCTCAGAGGGCATGGGAAAGGCAAACCCCAGAGAGCAGCTGGCAATAACAAGGCTGTCCAAAAGACCACCTTGGAGAATGGAGCAGTCTCCACTCTGGGCCCACGCCAGCCACCCATGCCCCCTCCCCACTACCCTGTGCCCCCACATGCTCCCTAGACCTGCCAAAGGACCCTGTTTTACACATCTTGCTTGTCCATGAGCAGCCTTTCCTATGTCCACAGCCCCTCTGGCCTCAGAAAGGTCTCCTCAAAGTGACTGATGGTGCTGTCACATGCTCAATCTGCTCCCTTGTGCCTGGAGCTGCACTTCCATGACTCTGGGACACTCTGAATTGAGCAGTGAACTGAACAGCAACATGCCATCCAAGCACCATGTAAAAGGCACCTGAATTCAGATGTGGAGTGGATGGGGATCATCAGTCTGCAGTGTTTGGGGGAGGCAGGGGGCAGATGGGGACCAGAAAATGAGCGAGGAAAAGACAAAGAAGATCAGGAGGGCAAAATAGGGAACATGGGTTTGGACACTGTCAAGACAATGAGGAAAACAACATTCGGGGGAGTAGAACTGGAAAACTGGGACTGGCTGAGAAGTGAAAGCACGAAAGGGCAAAGCAGGGGCTGGTGTTCAGCAAGGCAGTAGGAAGAGTGATGCATAAATAAAACATGGTACAAGAAGCACAGAAGGCTGGGGAGAACCAGGGATGCAGAGAAAGGCAAGCATGCGGCATCAGGAGAGAACAAGAGGTGCAAAGCAGCATGCAAAGAAAAAGTAGAAAGATTAAAACAAAAGCTTTGGGAGCTGAGAGGCATTGAGGGTCTCCTTTTTTTAATTTTCTGCCCAAAAATGCCTATGCAAGTTTCTGACAAAGCATCCCAGATCTCCCAAAAGCCCCAGGCAACCCACAAGGGGCAGCTGGCAGCTGCTTTCTGCCACCTCCTTCATTGCATACCTAGCACCGGTTCCACAGGGAAATTGACATTTATGTCCTGGCTGTTAGCATGTCCACACAAATCAATAGTATGATAAAACCACGTGTTTTCTTTGCTTTTTAGAAATCCAGGCTCACAACTGTGATTCCATCTGCTGCAGCATGTAGAATCATGTAACCCCTGTACAGAGACTACGCATTAGGAGACAAAATCTGCCAAGGGCTCTGCTCCACTGTCCAAGTTCACCTCATTTTAGGAGAACAGATTTCAAATTAAATATCTGCAGCCAGTGCAACACAAATGTATTCCTGTTAAATTCAAGCACGTGGAAGGAAAATATTTTTATTTTTTTCTTCTGGAGGAAAAAAAAAAATCCTCACACTTCCAGAATGATACAGTCACACTTCACAGAGCAGCTTCCAGCTAAAAGCAAAAGTCATCACTGGACAATCTAATTTTCTTGAAATGGCATTTTCCCTCTATAAATGAATAAACTTACTTCATTTTTTTACCTCAAACTTTCTGTTGTTAATCTGTAAAGCACAGTAATGCTACCCCTTCATCATTTTGCGATGTTATGAAAATAAAGCTATGGGAAGCACTCAGTTGCTATAGTAATTAGCATCATAGGAAAAGGCCAATGAGGAAACAAAGGACTTTGTCTCCAGAACAAGTTTTAAATCATGCATGAACTGTGTGTTAAGCAAAAAACCCACATAAAACAATGAGGAGAAAAGAAAACATACTGAGGCAAAAAGTCTGCAAGAATAAATATAACATGAGTTGGCATAATTAAAGGCTCTATGGCTCACACATTTACCTCCTTTCTGACATTTCCTGAGAGATTTTTAAGTGACCTGGCAACCAGAAGAATGTTTTTATTAGTTAATGGTTTGTGTGTCAAACTCTATTTGATTTGCTTTATATTAGTAATTTAGTCTCTTACCTGGATACTTGAGGAAATTATGAAATTTTAAGTTCTTTTTCCATTAGACTAGGTACCTCATAAATATATCTAAACCATACTGTATATATATTTTTTTAAAAAAACACTTAGGATAAAACCTTTCAGTTTCTATTCTGTGTCTATTTCTTGTGCTCTGAAAGGCTTTCTTTTTGCCACCTTTTTGTTCCACTCTATCTTCAATAAAGAAGAGATGCTTCCTAATCACAAGACGTGATGGGTCTTGCTGTTTTCAAACAGCCTTATGCTTGGGTGCTTAAGAGCATTTGGCTTTGTGCTTTGCATCTAACCAACAACGCACCCAGGTGAGCTGCTATTGGGCAGGGACTTAATCCCTGTCATGTTTAATCACTACATTAAAAGATTTAAAGACTAATGTTAAAAGCCATTCAGTTTGGGCACCACAGACCTACAGGATGCAGTTGGGAAAAGCCACTTGGTTTATCCCTGCAAAACCTGTTATAAATCTTTGAGAACAAAAGCCAGGAGAGCAGAGAAGGCAACTCCTTTTCTGTGACATCCCCTCAGTGTGTCTCAGACATGTACCTAGACACCCTAGGACTTCCTGCAAGTTTCACACCTGAGGTGTTACTTGCACCATTTATTAAATAGCTGCACTAAGACTAGCTTTGGCCCACTTCTGTTCTGCATAACAGAAGTAAGAAAGTTATTAGGTCAGAACTGAAAAATTCCATCCCTAGTCAGTGCATAACTCTGCAGAGAGGATGATTTATATGTTCCCCAGTGCAGAAAACGTGAGGGGGCCATTTTACATTCCCTCAAGAATCTGACCCCCAAATGTAAAATCTCCTGCTTGGATCCCACATTGTTGTGATATGATTGCTAGCAGCAGTAGGCAAGGATGTTCCTTCCTGTCCAGTTGGCTCAGGTATTAGAAGCCCCTCTTGGAGGTGTGGGCTCTGCTGCAATTCCCCAAGTGCTCTTACTCTGTACTGAACTCAGATCTCAGGCAGCTGCACCCCCATGTTTGTCCCCTGGGGCCACTCAACTCAGATGCTGCATAAACTCCATTGGCTTTCAAACCCAGTTCTCTGGTCCAAATCCAGTATAAGGCATTTTCAGCCTAGTAATTCATCAGCTTGAGGACCTTGATGCTTAGAGATCAACAGAGGCTGTCCAAAGCCTCTCACATTATTTTCCCAAGTGGGTAAAAAATTAGTATTGTGATAGCAGTACATACAGTACCTTTATTATAATTGCTTTATCCACAGATAAAATTTAGTTCTTCACAGACAGCCCTACAGCAATCACCACTATTTTCAGCTACCAGAACCTGGCACAAACGTCCAGGGAACAACTCTCTTTCAATAATCAGCTTCTGTCAGCACCCGCAGAGCAAAGACATCCCTCCCTGATGCTTTCCCTGCAGCCCTTTTATCTATGCTGCCTTGACTGAAAACATTTTCACAGCCACAAAGCTAACAATATCACACATCTTTTCAAACATCAAGTCATCCCCAAATGTTAAAAAAAAAAGAAATTGTAAAACAGCAGAATAGACAGTGATTACCACTGATGTAAAATCTACATGACATAAGGGTCTTATCAGTCAGGTCATTCCTTATGAATACTCATTTAGATTGACAGTGACTCTATATAAACAATCAGCAATTTATTCCAGTTAACCCCATTTTACTTTAACAGTATATGGATTCATTCAAACTTATTTTTGTTTAAAATTAAAAACAAGCCACTGGTTTTTTCCTCATCAGGATAATAAGAAATGTCTTTGTCATAGATGTGTGATATCCCAATACAAGTTTGTTTTAATAGTCCAAAGCAACATTGTCAAATGCTAGCCTCTATCATACATTTGCCTTCTTTTTCTCTGCATCAATGTCTCCCCACACACACATAAATACAAACAGAAAAGCTTGGGAAAACAAAATACTTTCTAGACCAACCACTGCTAGCAAAAGACATCTGAAAATGAGACAAGTCATGATCTCTGTACACAAGAGAATTATTTGCTCAAGTAGGTCAGGAAAGACTTTGTTTAATGTAAATCTAATATAAAAGACCTTGCAGTTCAAATGTTTCATCATTCACATGACTTACATGTAGTCTTTAGCATAAACACCATGAAAAGCTAGATTTTGTGCTAGATTTACATTTATTTATTTATGATTTAAGGGAGTGGAAACTGAAATATGAGCACAAAGGAATTGTTAATGGGTGTCAGTCTGTGAGGTGGCCTCTCTAGCTCTCACCCACCATAAACATGTGTCTATGCAAGGAAGACAGGGCACACATGCCCTCTGTGTCTCTGATGACATCTCAGGATGTTCTCTATGGCACAGCATGACAGGTCTTTTCTTCTTCTCAGGTATTGTGGTTTAACCCCAGCCAGCAGCCAAGCCCTACACAGCCACCCACTCACTCCCCCACCAGCAGGACTGGGCAGAGAATCAGGAGACTAAAAGCCAGAAAACTCACAGGTTGAGATAAAGACAGTTTAATAAGGAAAGCAAAAGCTATGCAGGCAAGCAAAACAAAAGGAGAAATTAGTTCACTGCTTCCCACAGGCAGGCAGGTGTTCAGCCATCTCCAGGACAGCAGGGGTCCATCATGCATAATGGTGACTTGGGAAGACACATGCCATCAATCCAAATGTCCTTCCATTCCTCCTTCTTCCCACCACTTTATATACAGGGAAGGATGTTGTATGGTGTGGCATATGCCTGTGGTCAGTTTGGGTCACCTGTCACAACTGTGTCTTCCCTAAATTTCCCGTGGACTCCCAGCCTTCACACCAGCCTGGCAGCAGGAATAGCAGAAGAGGCCTTGGCTCTGTGTAAGCCCTGCTCCCCAGCAACAAAAACATCTCTATATTAAAAGCTCTGTATTTAGCACAAATCAAAACCATACCCCCATACAGGTCCCTATGAAGAAAATTAACTCTACCCCAAACAAAACCAGTACATAAGGAAAGTTCAATGAAGTAGAAATCCATTGTTCCTTATGTATCCCATATTTGCATGTAGTCACAGTAAGACTGAGGATCANAGATCAACAGAGGCTGTCCAAAGCCTCTCACATTATTTTCCCAAGTGGGTAAAAAATTAGTATTGTGATAGCAGTACATACAGTACCTTTATTATAATTGCTTTATCCACAGATAAAATTTAGTTCTTCACAGACAGCCCTACAGCAATCACCACTATTTTCAGCTACCAGAACCTGGCACAAACGTCCAGGGAACAACTCTCTTTCAATAATCAGCTTCTGTCAGCACCCGCAGAGCAAAGACATCCCTCCCTGATGCTTTCCCTGCAGCCCTTTTATCTATGCTGCCTTGACTGAAAACATTTTCACAGCCACAAAGCTAACAATATCACACATCTTTTCAAACATCAAGTCATCCCCAAATGTTAAAAAAAAAAGAAATTGTAAAACAGCAGAATAGACAGTGATTACCACTGATGTAAAATCTACATGACATAAGGGTCTTATCAGTCAGGTCATTCCTTATGAATACTCATTTAGATTGACAGTGACTCTATATAAACAATCAGCAATTTATTCCAGTTAACCCCATTTTACTTTAACAGTATATGGATTCATTCAAACTTATTTTTGTTTAAAATTAAAAACAAGCCACTGGTTTTTTCCTCATCAGGATAATAAGAAATGTCTTTGTCATAGATGTGTGATATCCCAATACAAGTTTGTTTTAATAGTCCAAAGCAACATTGTCAAATGCTAGCCTCTATCATACATTTGCCTTCTTTTTCTCTGCATCAATGTCTCCCCACACACACATAAATACAAACAGAAAAGCTTGGGAAAACAAAATACTTTCTAGACCAACCACTGCTAGCAAAAGACATCTGAAAATGAGACAAGTCATGATCTCTGTACACAAGAGAATTATTTGCTCAAGTAGGTCAGGAAAGACTTTGTTTAATGTAAATCTAATATAAAAGACCTTGCAGTTCAAATGTTTCATCATTCACATGACTTACATGTAGTCTTTAGCATAAACACCATGAAAAGCTAGATTTTGTGCTAGATTTACATTTATTTATTTATGATTTAAGGGAGTGGAAACTGAAATATGAGCACAAAGGAATTGTTAATGGGTGTCAGTCTGTGAGGTGGCCTCTCTAGCTCTCACCCACCATAAACATGTGTCTATGCAAGGAAGACAGGGCACACATGCCCTCTGTGTCTCTGATGACATCTCAGGATGTTCTCTATGGCACAGCATGACAGGTCTTTTCTTCTTCTCAGGTATTGTGGTTTAACCCCAGCCAGCAGCCAAGCCCTACACAGCCACCCACTCACTCCCCCACCAGCAGGACTGGGCAGAGAATCAGGAGACTAAAAGCCAGAAAACTCACAGGTTGAGATAAAGACAGTTTAATAAGGAAAGCAAAAGCTATGCAGGCAAGCAAAACAAAAGGAGAAATTAGTTCACTGCTTCCCACAGGCAGGCAGGTGTTCAGCCATCTCCAGGACAGCAGGGGTCCATCATGCATAATGGTGACTTGGGAAGACACATGCCATCAATCCAAATGTCCTTCCATTCCTCCTTCTTCCCACCACTTTATATACAGGGAAGGATGTTGTATGGTGTGGCATATGCCTGTGGTCAGTTTGGGTCACCTGTCACAACTGTGTCTTCCCTAAATTTCCCGTGGACTCCCAGCCTTCACACCAGCCTGGCAGCAGGAATAGCAGAAGAGGCCTTGGCTCTGTGTNCACTCCCCCACCAGCAGGACTGGGCAGAGAATCAGGAGACTAAAAGCCAGAAAACTCACAGGTTGAGATAAAGACAGTTTAATAAGGAAAGCAAAAGCTATGCAGGCAAGCAAAACAAAAGGAGAAATTAGTTCACTGCTTCCCACAGGCAGGCAGGTGTTCAGCCATCTCCAGGACAGCAGGGGTCCATCATGCATAATGGTGACTTGGGAAGACACATGCCATCAATCCAAATGTCCTTCCATTCCTCCTTCTTCCCACCACTTTATATACAGGGAAGGATGTTGTATGGTGTGGCATATGCCTGTGGTCAGTTTGGGTCACCTGTCACAACTGTGTCTTCCCTAAATTTCCCGTGGACTCCCAGCCTTCACACCAGCCTGGCAGCAGGAATAGCAGAAGAGGCCTTGGCTCTGTGTAAGCCCTGCTCCCCAGCAACAAAAACATCTCTATATTAAAAGCTCTGTATTTAGCACAAATCAAAACCATACCCCCATACAGGTCCCTATGAAGAAAATTAACTCTACCCCAAACAAAACCAGTACATAAGGAAAGTTCAATGAAGTAGAAATCCATTGTTCCTTATGTATCCCATATTTGCATGTAGTCACAGTAAGACTGAGGATCAGAACTTCACTTAGTGTTAAATTTCAGAGCTCATATCCAGCCCTGAGTGTTTTGACACTAATTTTGATATTATTTCCATCTATTTTTAGTTCACAGATTTGGCATCATTTTTCTGAAAGACAATAAAAATGGAAAAGAAAAGAAAGATTACTTAGACATGATAGCTAGAGTTATACCTTAATTAGTAATGAAGCATATGATACACTGTATGAAAATACTATTTCCTGCATTACA
>VZRX01022394.1:101106-171732 GCA_013398075.1 Notiomystis cincta | reverse complement strand
GCACCCACGGGGCGCGTAGCTCCCCCGCCGCCGGGCATCGCCGGCGCTCACCCCTGTCCACCGCTCCGGGTCTTTCCTCGCCCATGCACCAGAGGCAAAGCACCTCTCCCGAGCTCCCCTCGGGACTCGAGAGCAGCCCCCAAACCTGTGGCAAGTACCTGCCATGCAGGACCCTTGGCTGGAGGGGAAGGAAGATGCTCGCCAGATTTGCTCTCCCTGTGTGAGGAATGCAGCCCCGTGTTTCAGCCATCTGTCCTCACCTCTGTTTGCCAGTCCAGCTGCATGGTAGCCGTGGAGTTGGAGTCTTATGGCCAGGAGGGACATTAGGAGCCAAAGAGCAGTGGGGGTTGGCAGATGTTTTAGGGACCACAGGGACCTTTGAAGACTTTAAGGGATCATGGCTGGGGACCTTGAAAAGGACACTGATGTGCTCAGGAGGGTTCCATGGAGAAATCTGAAGTCTGGGGTGAGGAGCTGTTATCTTGGGTAGAAACCTGTAAGCCATGTCTTAGAGCTGGAGGGGTGATGTGAAGGCAGGGTGCAGGTCAGGAAGAGGAGCCTGTCTGAAGGATGGATACAAAGCTCAGTTCCTGAAGGAAAGCTGCTGGTTTGGGGCATACCACTGAGGTATGTGGTTGTTGGTTGAGAGAATGGAGTTGGTGAAAGAATACGGTTGGCCAAGGGGAATGGAAGGAGGAGAGGAAGAAAAGGAATGAGCTGGGTGAGGCAAAGAGGAAGAACAGCTGAAATAAGGGAATAATTGAATGGTAGGAGGTAAAATGTGAGGAGGTGAATGTGAGACTCCAGAGAAAGCTCACAAAAAAGAAAAAATCTTATATTGAAAAACTGAGAAATGAATAAAGGAAAAGAAAAAATGGTAGCATGAGCTCTTGGAGCAGAAAATGAGAAAATGCAGAAATGTGCAAGAGGGGAAAATGAGCTAAAATCAGCAAGTAAGAATGGAAAGTAAGGGGTACCTGAAGGTTCTTATTTCAGTTCACAGAGTATTCAGCTGTTGCATTCCCATAACATAAAAACCACCTATTGCAGAGATAGGAAAAGGGATCCCAGTTTTCTGATGGAGAGAGCAGGCCTGATCTTCATTACACTATAATTAGAATTTTAAAAAGCCCTTGGAGTTGACCTCGTGCACAGTAGAGTGTTTCTCTCGAGGTTCGCATTGGAGGCTCCTCTGGGCAAGAAGCTCGTCTCCCTTTCTTTTGGTGCACTGCACAAGCTTTATGAATCATAAATAATAATAACCTACCAGGTTCCAGCTTAGAAATGTGGGTCATCTCATTCCTCTTTTACCAGTTCAAATACAGTTTATTACCTACCTTATATAGAAGCAGAGGCAGAGCAATCTTTCACTGTGCCATAAAATTGAATCCTTTCAAGCATTTCCATGTCTGCTCTGCATACCAGCTCTCAGATACCCTACTGCTGCCCACCAGAGACTTAGTTGACCTAGTTGGACTTTCCCTTCTTAACTTCAGCAGATTCCTTTTTCCTTTATCATCAGTGGCAAAAATCTAAATTTCCTTGATGGTGTATGATAGGCCCTGGAGTTTCTTTTCTTCTCTTTAATGAAACAGACTGGCTCTGTTTGAGAGCTTCCTTTTCCAAATCAATTGACAACATTTCCTTTCAGACTAACATCGACTAATTTTGCCAGCTGGTGTTAAAGCCATATGAAAAAAAAAAACCCACCATGATGTAGTTATAGGCAAAAATAAAGCGAAACAGCTGGCACACTGTGGACTGCTGACTTCCCTTGGCCTGGCTGCCATACCTCTGGCAAAGATTTGTCTTCCTCTGGTAGTCCAAGTCCATTATAAAGGCATAGGTAATGCTACAAGAGCAAGACAGCAAAAACTTTCATCTGCTTCGTAGTTATGATTATTTTCTCCCCTATCAACCACCATCAAAGCGTGTCAAGGATCTTTGGCAGAACCACTAGGAATATGTTTCATTCTAGGATGGTTAGCCAAGAGGAGCCTTTCATTGATATGCATTGCTGTAAAGCCCTCCAGCATTCCTTCTGTTTTCCTGCCGGTGCAGTGGCTTCTTTGCTTTAAACGGAAGATAAGGACTTGGTGCGATCAGAAGCGTGACTGCCATTTCGAATTATTTCAGAGATTGAATCATCAGTATGCTCGGAGCCTGCTGTACCAGCACTTTTCAAGACAACTGTGTCTACATGCATTGCTCAGGCAGGCAGTAACCATACCATGTGTTTTCTGTGCCTGGCGCCATTGTACACCCTTCATATTTTGAGTAATGTAGGCTTGGTGCCTGATTTGTGCTTGTTCTTCCTTCTGTTGTTTTTCTCACCAATTTCTGTCCACACTGCAGTGGCCATTCCTCTCAGACCAGCCAGTTGACTGGTTTCACCTTATCTGTTCATGAAAGCACAGTGTACTTTGAGGACTGACTTATCTTCCTTGGGAAGGTAAATAAATATCTCCATTCTTGCTCTTGGGATCTTCCAGAGACAGGTAACATCAGCTTTGACAAAGAACTGCAGAACAGTCACCACATCAGAGAAAACACATCCTCCACTTAATTAGCCCCTACTTGGAGCTGCTCATTCCCAGGCTTTCAGCACCAAGGAAATGCTATTGCAGCCTCCCCTGTAGCACATTTCCTCTGCTTTGTTCTGTCAGGCATGACTGACTGGTGATGTTCCAAGTTTCTTATAAGGCAAATGACACCTCTCTGCTATCAATTATTATACATAAACATCTAAACTGAGTTGCCGTGGAACAAGATGCTGCCACATGTTCAGCTGGAGTAACCTTGCCTGCATTGCTGGAGTTGCAGGGAATTTGTATAAGTACGAATGAGAAATAAATTTGGCCTTTAGTATAGTTGTTTGCCTGCAGGGAATTCATCACAAGCATATCAACACTGTAATCGCTTTAATAATAAACCTTTTTCACTTCTTTAGCAAGCACAAACTAAAGATCCCAAGCACAGCAAAAACTTCCATGAGTAGCAGTTGGCTTCTTTAAGAGAGGAGATTCTTATTATCCTCATTTTGCAGATGGAGCAGCTGAGAAACTGCAGAATGAAGCAACTTGCCTAAAAACAAGCAGCACATCTTGTCACAGAGCAGGCAAGGAAAGACCCACAGCAGATAGGAACAGACCCCCAGACTTCCCACACATCTCTTTGTGGCCATGGAAGGGCCATGACTGGATGCAGTAGTGGTCAGAGAAGCCTTCATTTATTGAAATCAGTGGCCAAAGCTTCCTTTTTGGGAAATGAGCTCAAATGCTGCATAAATATATTTCTGGATAAACACTGTGTAACTATTAGCAGTGTTCTGCTGGTGGTATCCAAAGGTTTTGGTAGTCAGACAGTGCTTGTACGACTGAGCACTAGGGCAGACCCTGCGAACACCTCACCCAGGATTTCACATCTGTAGAAGCAAGATTTTGTGGCCACTGGTCTTTTTCCCGTGAAAGCTATACATGACAGACCTATGCAGTGCTTGTACATCCTGGGAAAGAGAAGCAGCTGGTGAGCAGGAGAGGCTGGTGTTTTGGTGACTCAGCCAGGGCTCTTGGTTTGGGTATGCCACTGAAGCAGCCTTGGCAAGGAATGTGTGTTGGCTTCTACACGGAGAACTTAAATTGCAAAGTGTTCACTTTTGTTCAGGCTGTGCCTCTGCACAGGGGATGGTGTTCAGTGTGAACAGGCAGGGCACTTAAACCCAGCTGGTTCTTGCTCCTTAGCTATGGTAGCAGTTTTCTCCCTCTCCTGAGAGGAAGTCAGGAGGTGAAGGTGATGGTGGTAGGTTTGCATGAATGAGGGTTTAGGTTTGCTGTGTGTCTGCTTCTCCGCTGGACCTACCAGCATGCACCCCGCTACCGCAGGATAACGAGAATGTCACTCACTCAGCTGATGGAAAAGCAGTGCCCTCTTCCATGCATACTGTGGGTACTGAATGTCAGGTACACATGGGCAGTAATTACACTCTGGCTTCGGCCCAAGGCAGCTTTTGCCCAATTTTTGTATTCCTTGCAGTATTTTCAGTTAGCACAACGGCATATTTGAGCAGATAGCCAAGATCTTGTTCCAGAGGCATGAGGAGTTTCTTGTTGCATAACACCTGGCTCGCTTCCTAAATGGCACCATGCTTTCTTAGGCTTTAAACAGCCTCAAAATGAGCTGCTCTTAGCTGTGCTAGCTTACTCACTGGGGAGTCCCTCCAGCTCATCTTTGATCATGTCCCCCTGGTTGTTTTGTCTACCATCTCGCCTGTGCAAACTCATGAGTTACAGGTTTGGAGGTGACTTAATACTTCTGCACTGTGTCCCCTCTTCAAATGATACAAAAGTAAAATAAGACCATTTTGATGTTACTAAACTAATGGCAGAGCAGGAGTTTTAATGCATCACAAAGCAGAAAGATAAGTTATTAAAGATTTATCTAAGCTTCCTTATTTTAGTGGCAGAAATAAGACAGTATGGACACACAATTGGACAAACAGCAGTTTCATTTAAAAGGACGGAATTTAAGAATGACAGCATCCACTGGATCATCATCTCAGTCCTTCCGTAGATCACAGACCATTACATTTCACCCACTTATCCCGAAATGAAGTAAGGTGTATTTTGTAGTCATCTTGAATCAATTTAGGCATTTGCTTTCAAAAAATAAGCAGATTACTAATCCACCTATTTAATTATAGATTTCTCCCATGAGAAGTTGGAACAAGAACCAGTAAAAAATAAATATGAAGTCACCAGAATGCATTATTCATTGCCTCCTGTATTTTAATTTTATAAATCTTGTAAAAGAAATTTTGTCCCTCTTTCTTAATGGCTGACAGTCGTAAACAGTAGGATCTGTAGCAGCTCGTGTAAGGGCTGGAGTTCTGAAAAGACTCCTTGTTCAACATACAAGTCTAAGTTAGCTCAACATGTACGCCCCAGCAATTTCCCAGCAACAAGGCTCATATATAGGATTATTTATGTTGTTGCTTTCCTAGCACATTATCCTCAGTACAGCACACTCACTTATGTAGTAAGCAGCTCTCTCCGCTTGGCTGGAGTACCACTGCCAACCTGGAGTCCACAGCCCAGTTAATCTTTGTTAATTATAAACCGTGAGATGCCACTGCAGACCTGGATAGCATCCTGCGGAAGCAGGAATTTGGCCAATGAAAGAGTAGATTTGCTTTGTAGTCTTCACTGAGCTTTGCTGACAGCCACTGCGGCAGAAGATCAAAGGCAACAGGAAACAAGGTGTTTTTAGCAGTGCAGAGCTGGCTCGCTTCTAGGCAGAGCTGCCCACCATCTATTGGAGAAATCAGGTACCTGATTTCCCATGTTAGCTGCCTGGTTCCAAACACATGGATCCTCTCTATCTGGACATAATGCAGGGGTACCCAGCCTGGAAATTTTGTGAGCCCTACTCAAGGCATGAATTTTGACATGAGATCAAGCACCCTTTGGTTACAGAAAAGTTGTATGTTGACTCTTCTGGAAGTGTTTATGAGATATAAATTTTGTTCAGTATCACTACTTCTGACCCCAAGCCTCCTCAGCTGAAAAATCGCTGTAAACAAGTAAAACAAGTGTGAATCCTCTAAGCCTTGTCATTCAGTCATGGCAAGTACAGAAGTGAGGAGGTAAGAACTAGAAATGCCTTTTCCACAATCACCTCAAATTCCCTAGCGCAGCTCTGTGCAAGGGTAATATTTTATTTGTGACTGAAAAAGGCATGAGTCTGTCTTCTGTAGCTGACTGAAACAAGTGAGGAATAGTGGGTTGCAAAAGCCTTTCTCGCTGCAAAGAGGATGAGGCAAGTATCAGAGAGAAAATAGAAACTAGAATTTTTGCATGTAATATATTTTTGCTTGGAGTTATATACTGAGTACCTCAGTGCCCACATGGGCCTGTAATTTTTTTAAGGAGACTCGGCTTTTGATGAGTTTGCTGCTGAGAGGTGAGGAGGCATCTCTTCTTTCTTCCAGTAAATCATTGATTAAATCATGTGGGGACTTCTATGGGTAT
This sequence comes from Notiomystis cincta, assembly GCA_013398075.1. Classification (NCBI taxonomy): domain Eukaryota; kingdom Metazoa; phylum Chordata; class Aves; order Passeriformes; family Notiomystidae; genus Notiomystis; species Notiomystis cincta. The sequence continues at coordinate 165,706 of VZRX01022394.1, read as the reverse complement.
ATGTGCATTAATCTAACCACTGTGAGCATGTTCAAGTCCATGTCAAGTCAAGTTCAAAGAGAACAGATGCTCCAACTATCTTGATCTCTACTTAGGACCAAAGAAAAGCATTGTGTTTGAAGTTCAATAGCAGGTTAAACCTTTACTTCCAGGAGAAAAACTAGGTGGAGCTGGAATTCACTATGGAAGAAACCAATGGGCTACAGCAGTCTTCTGTCTTAAACTGTGCTTACTTGAAAGCCAGGCAGCTCTGAATTTTTGAAAGCTCCCTAAGAAAGAAAGAACACTGTCTTGTTTTTGATAAAGTGCTGTCAGCAGAGCCTCCACAGCTAGATGAATTCACTTACCTCCCTGTATATATGCACTGATATAAATGTGCTCTTTATATTAGTATATAAGTAATTGAATTCCCTTGGAGATAAAACTATTACTCAAGAAAGACATGTAACACTCAAATGCATGGATAATTATTACAGTAGTTTCCTGCAGAGAATCCAGCCTGGTTTTTTACCACCTCTCAACCCTTTGTTCAGTCTGAAATTTGAACAGACTGATCAAAATTTGCCCTGAATACAGTTTTGGTCCTATCTGGGTTTTGTTCTAATAGAAGTTCTGCCTCCGTAGCTCCTCAGAGTAAGTGGTGAAACTCCCAGTGACCTCGCCAGGTAAGATTCAGTTCAATTTTTATTCAAGAATGGAATGCAGAATAATATCAAGAATATGTAACTTATAATCAGGGTTACTCTTTGCATGTGGTTACTTTCCAGTCCCACAATGCTGCTGCTGTAAAAAGCACCCAGTATCTTCCATTTTCACTGTGGACTCCAGTCATGAATTCTGATTAATAATAAGAACGACAGTATTTAGGGAAACTCCTCACCTCACAAAATTCAAAGTAGAATATCATAATGAGGTCAATTTGAATGCAGCACTTTTAATAGAATTTCAAGGCAGTTGCATCTGAAGATAAATTAAATGGATTTAAAGTCCAAATTACTGCAGTGTGAAGTTGATAACGTTTCTGTTCTCTTTATATCACTAACAGGAATTAGTATATATATTTTACAGCAAGCTTTGCTGGCACATTTGACAGAGGCAGAAAGGCATATGTATGCTAGGGAGGAGAATTTGGCAAATCTTCAAAAAATGTGTGGAGATTATTTAATTCCAGCTCTTAGTAAGTTTAGATATAATATTAACACAGGATAAAACAGGAATTAATATATAACCATTAGTGATGAAACCCACTATGTCTGTGAGTAACACTTTAGGATATGAGAGTACCTGCTACAAGAAACTTAGGCCTATTTGATATAAATCAAGCTATGTGGATGATCTGGTGCTGTCAATAATGTGGGACAGATTTCCACAGATGAGAATCACTTTGACTGTCAATGAACCAAAAGTCCTCTTTTCTACCCTGCTGAAATTAAGGTGAGAAGATCAGACAAGTTTGAATATCCTGCACAGATAATTGTAAGACTTTACTTTTATAATTAGTTCATTTATACTATGGATTTTGATAGCAGGAGAGGGTCTGAACTGAGAATGCTTTTTTCTCAGTTTGAGTTCATGCAATTTTTCCACTTTTTCATATACCTACATCCCTTATTCTGTAGCCTCAAGAAAATTCAGACCTTCTGACCTAATAGGTTAATACCTTGGGTTTGTTCTTTAAAATAATTCTATTGTGGACTTTAAAACTATTTTCTGTATTAATTTATTCTTAATTTAGTCATGCTACTTCATGATCAAATTAAGTAAAATTATTTTTATCTCTTACTGTAAGAGCAAAGTATTTAAGAAAGCACTTTAAACTTTTCTCAAATAGCATCTAAAAATCCAGACATGCAATTCTCTGTTGACCAAATATTCTAATTTAAAAACTGATTTAATAAGGCTTTATGGGGTTTTGTCATTTTTCCATTGTGATACATAATTTGATATTCAATAAAAAATAGTACTGATCTTTTAGACCTTCAGCCTTGACCATGGTTGAAAGACTGGGGAAATGTGAGCAAACCCAGAGTCATTCCAATGCTGTGTTACAGTCCGACCCACCAGCCACCCACAGGGACTCACAGCTTTCCTGTAGGAATCTGAGAGCAGCTTCCTCAAAAAATCACAGGCAGCTGCCATATGGGCCTGACCAAAAGTCCATCAGGTCCTGCCTCCAGCTTGGTGGAACTGAACAGGGACATGTATTTTCTAGCCTGACGTTCATCTCTCACAGTGTGGGTGTGCTGGCAGCTGCAGCTTCCCCAGATGTAGGAAAAGATTTCTTTTTTCTGCTATGTTCCTCGTAATTTTTGGCAGTTATTTTGGTTTTTTCACTGCTCTTGAACAGCGAGTTGCCCTTTTCTGTGGAGCAGCCTGTGCAGAGCTCGTAATCCCTGATGGCAATGGCCAGAGCCATCACTGAGTGTGCAGCATGTGGGTTGTTTGCTCCCACCTGCATCTCTTTATCAGCACTCTTCTCCATCTGCTGATGTATGACCCAGCCACATAGTCTGCCATCCCCCACAGCTGCCCGTTGCCCTTGCTGACCTGCCTAATTTCACATCATTAGGAAACTTTGTCACCTTGTGGCTCACTCCCTTGGTCAGGTTACCTGTGGTTAGTGGTGAAAACTGCAATTCCCACAGCAAACCTCTGCAGAGCTTTGGCTGCTTCCCTCATTGCTGTGCATACTCCTCATTGGTTTCCTATGCTGTACCGAGCCTTTTGTCCATTCCAGCACTTTCCCTGTCTGCCTGTTTGCTGTAAGGCTCTTTGGAGTAGGATTTTTGTTCAAAACCTGGAAAGGACAGCTGCATGTCCTTTATTGATGTGCCTGTTGACCACTGTCTGAGAACACTGGTGAGGCTGTGGGATGAATCATCTGGTTTGCCCAGTATATAACGCTGTCCTTTATCTGTCTGAGATGTCCATCCTAACTATTGCTCACTCCCTTTAGCATTTACCACTCTGTTTCAGAGCTGAGTTGGCAGGTAAGTGGCTGAAACCTTTCCTTCAAAAAGTGGAGTTGGAGTGTATGCCCCTCTTGAGTAGCTCAGTGCATAGAGCCTTCCACCCCTCTGCTAGGAGCAGGAAATCCATCTGCCAAAGAGAGTGTCCCTCCAAGGCCAGGGGAACCCAGATAGCAGCAAAACTGGTTGGCTCAGAATAGAAAACATCCTTACTTATTTGGAAAGCATAAATTCAGGAGGTCATTTGCCCAGGGGAGAAAAACTGAGGCCCTTAGCCTCGTTCCAGTGACTACTTGAAATACAGAATGGAAATATTTCTCTCACCTGAAAATGAGAGATGAAAGGTCTCAAATGTATCTTTGAATCCTGACAGAGTCTGGATGTAAGAGAGGCACATGGATATTAGGAGTCATGGTCCTTTGGCATGCCCAGGAACAGATTCTTTGGCATCTGATGAGCTCTAGTGGGATTGGGAGGAGGTTACAGCTGCTACAAGCAGCTTTGGCAAAGCTAGAGGTAATTTGGAAAAGGAGGGAATGTCCCTTGATGCAGAAGTTAGGCTGTGCGTGCTCTCATTACAACTGTGCAGGAAGGTCGATACATGGAGATTACTGGATTCCAACATGAAATATTAGCAGTTTCTCAAAACCAGACACCAGGATGACCTGTGAAAGGAGAGGCCATCATTGACAATAGCACAAGTAAGCTGCACTAGGTACTGGGTGGTCTGCCAGGCGACAAGTGAGTCCCTGAGACCTCACTCTTTAACCTGACTGACTGCAAAGAAAATGCCTGGGCAACAGATCTGAACAAATATCAACATTTTGGGTTTAGACAGCTACAATGGCAATTAGAGATGTAAATCCCTTCATGAATTCGGTATTTCATCTTCTCTTTATAGGATGATGCCTCAGCTGTTTTTAACAGCTTAGCTCAAAAATCTTGAACACCTAAATAATGCATGGTTAGTGTGGTAGGAATGGGGTAAAAAACTGTGGTAGGCAGGAATGGGATAAAACAGAATTTGAGGAGTTTTGAATCTTCTACTGAGGCAAATAATATTGGGTGTCCAGAAGACCACCATCAGAAGCTATCATGTGTGTTCTCAGGTATGTTGGAACTAATTGTCTCCCACTGATCTCTCCATGTAGTAGATACTGTGTGAAGCAGTCACACAGCATTCAAGTCTGTGAGAATATGCCTTGGTTAGTATCCAGCTCTGATCCCCCTGCATGACACAGGTTTCTAGAACTCTAACCACACTGAGGATCAGGCACTGTCTTACTGAACTTCCCTCAGCTCTTTCTCCCCTCTTCATTGTAATCATATATTTTTGCAAGCTTTACAAACTTGTTCTGCGCAATGCTCAAGCAGTTACAAAACATTTGACAGGCTGGCAAAATGGAAATACCTTCAGGATGTCTCATTTATAATTATCAGAGGGACCTGTGAGGGTTGTTCTTTTTACCAGAAATTTTTTCCAGAAGCTTGATTTAAAGAACTGTTTAAGAGTATGCTTGCTTTGGAGCACATTCCTAGCCTGGGGAACCTGGAAGAGTTGTGCATTATCATGAGGTACATGTTTTGGTCCCTAATAGGCAGGACCTTAGTCTGTAAGGGTCACCTTCTCACTCTGAAGAGTTGGAAAGGGCTCCCAGTGCTTGTGTAATTCTTCTTTCCCTCGGTTGCTGAGTAGCTGACAACAGCTAAAGGAGGTCATTGATGACAGCTAAATATGTTCGTGTGGCACTGCACAGCTCTGAGTCCACCAGCACTGTCTGTGGTGGCTTTCCTCTGTTCCTGACAGAAGTGGTGGAGAGGTGGGACTCATCTCACCCAGCTTCAGACACCCACACCAGAGACACCTACTTCCAGCTTGTCGCCCCAGACTGTTTAGAGCTGGTGGAGAGAAACAAGCACTCAGGGAGAGTGATTCATCTGGCTCGTTTTAATCATCTACTTTAGGAGATAAATCGTGCTATGGAAATGTCTTTTTTCTGTCTACTAACTATGCAGAAAGTGTAAATCACTGTCTCAGATACACAAGTCGGCACGGCAGATGTCTCAAACTAAGAAGATGAATGCCACCCTTGGTTTTCATCAGTACCATATTTTTAACATACACTTCGAAGTACAGTGTGGTCCTGCAGCAAGCCTATAGCTGTCTAGCTGTGCACAGGAGTCTTAAGACTCTTGTACAGGCTTTAGAAGAGGCCTGGACAGCCTATTTCAGGGTGTTACCTTTAAAAGTTTAAAGGTGCAGTGCCTTTCCATGCTTCTTTTGCTTCATGGCCTTTAGCTGGGACTGTGGAGTAAATAGCTCAGATATAGATGGCCCTGCTACAGGTATCCAAATCAGCTGAGGGGAGTCTTAACCATAATAGAGGAAACAGAAGACAGCTATTTTCTGGAGCTAGTGGCATTGGCAGTAGCTTTGGAGATTATTTGCTCCCTTTGTTTCTGAATGCAGTGGGAGAGAGATTGGACTGAAAGGGAGGGATGAGGATGTTTCCATTTGGGATTTATGAAAAAGGAAAATGCATGAACAGGGACAGTGAAAAACCAAAATTAGTAAAAGCAAGACAGGCATTTTTCCTCTACCTCAGTATCTTAATTTGTTCTTTTGGGGGATACCATATCATACAGAGCAGTCTGCTGAAGGAAGCAATGGAATAAACACATTAAAACTAAAATTCTTCAATGTCCTGCCTCATTGATTCTGAAAAGACATTTTGCCATCTTTAAATTCATATGCATTCTGTTGCCATCTGACTCTTGTGCAGTGTGAGAGAGCAGTTTTACTGCCATGTGTGGGTTTAGTGTCACCCCATCTGTGCACCTGTGGTTTGCGTGAGGAAGAGACACAGGGACTAGATAAGGCAAACTACAGCTCTGGATTTTGTGTTTGCCAGCTGGCAGGCAAGTGCCCTCCACAGTAAATGAGAGGATGAGAACACATGAGTGTATATCATCTATAGTGTCCACTCTCTCCAAGGAATATCTGTTTTTTTGGGGCAGATTATGTCACAGGTATCCTCCAGGTCAGTGGTGCATCCACTGGAAAAATCTCTGCCCATTTGGCATCTAACTTTCCAGCAGCATAAGCAATCATGAGGACTCAATATAGTTTCACTGACAGATATTAGAGATACTGACAGATGTTACAAGTCTTAGCTTATAACTGTTAATCATCAGACAATGGTTTTTACCCCTATCGTCATGAAATCCATTGTGCCTGGGATAAGATATTTAGTCCCTCCAGTCTGTAAATGCATCAGAAGAATAAGCATCCCTAGAAAGTTAACTTTTCAGATGCAAGTTCATTTTAGAAGTTATACATGCATATTGTCTATTGCTGAAAGCAAATGTTTCTGTTGGTGTGTTTAACACAAGATTAAATATACCTGGACAAGTAATTTTGCCCTGTGTAGCAGAGAAAACATCAGTGAAGTTCACCTTTAGAGAATAATTGCCATGGAACAGAGTACAAGGCAGTGATATTCATGCAAGCTGTCCAGATGAGCTGCTGACTCTTGTGTACGTGCACAGCACAGTGGGGGCCTGGGCAGGCGGCTCCAGCCCTTGATGGGGGAAAGATCTTCACCACATTGTCTGTACTGGGCTGTCTGTCAACGCTGTATTACCAGATGCTGAGTGTCTGGTGCACCAGACAGTTGTAATTGATGCTCATTTGAGAAAAAATAACACACCTTCAGTGCTGTGATTCAGAGCACCTACTCATCTTAAAATCTCATATACCCTGGTGGCCTTAGGCACATTACCTAATGTTAAATATCTTCAGCAGGAATGGTTTAAATCCTGCTTTCCTGTTTCCCAGGAGAATAACTGCAGAAAGATGGGAATGGCAGATACCCCACTGGCTGTCTTCTAGAAGGAGGACCATTTTTGCCTGCCTCTCCAAGTAGTTTCACTCTGAGTGAAGTGGCGTTGACACAGAGGCACAAACTCCTCTTAAGTTCTCATTTGGCATGCTGGCTTCCTGAACTCGTTTTTTCTGTGCCCAGAAACCCAGTGGTCCACAGGAAGAAGGATGCTGGAGTTTGTTAGAGAGTGTGAAGTGTTTGGTGTTGCAGTGACAATGCCCAGAAGAAAATCTTGAGTGGAAAGGAAATATTCAATAATCATTGCAGGACTTGTGTGGTGGACAGCAAAGAGAGTGCTGGCAACTGCCCATTACATGGTGAGGTTAAAAGAAATGAGTGTACCATTGTTTGGTGTAAACTGACCCCTGACACTGGTCTGTGCAGCAAGTGAGGCAAGAAGCATTAGTTACAAGCAATGTATTACTAAGAAAATGTTTTAGAATTATTTTGAACGGTCTAAGTGTTTGCAGACAGTCTGTTTTTCAATTCAAACATTTGGCAGGTAGCTTGTAACCTTTCCATTATTTAATACAAGGCCACATTAACTTTGGACAATTCATTGGCTTGCTGGTGCATCTCTTGTTACGTGGGAGGCTGCCCACACAATCTTCTATTGAAAACTGAAATAAGTGGAGAGATCATAAACATCCCTATCTCTCTGAAGATACACAGAGGCTAAATGACAGACACAAAAAGGCTAGATGTTTATATCTTTGCTGCTGTACGTTCTTTTTAGCTATCAGGCCATCAAACAGAGGCCACAGTCCTTCTTGTTATAAAATACAGCTTTATCAGGCAAAGTAATGGTACTTTTAGCTCAGATCATGCATTTCTTATCTGTAGGGAAATAACTAAATAGTTCTTTCCACAGAAAGAAACATTTTCTTTCATTATGTATTAGGTCATGTAAATACAAATTTGGGTTAACTTGAAATAAGAGATTTTCTGTTCCAAATGCTAATTCACACCAGGATAAGGAAGGATTTTTTTATTTTGTTTTTTTAGATGTGGATCTCTCTTAGCCTGCCTTGAATATATATAAATGTTTGTCAATAATACAGTCTCTCATTGTCCTGGCTTTACTTACATGTTTTCACCTTTCAATGCATGCAGTAAGTTTTGAGGTTCTGGACAGTTTTGAGGTTCCTGGATTTCAACATGAACAACTGTTCCTGCTTTGGGAGAATGGACCAACTAAACTTCAGTCAGCCTCTTGGAGTGTTGTGTGTGGATGACTGGCAACTTCAGCCCATGTTGAATGGGGTGAATTTAAGCAAGGCATGTAGAAAGCCCTAAAGGCAGTGGCCTGCTGCTGAGGTCTGCCAGCACATTTTGATCTCAGTGAGAACTCAACCACCTAACCTCTGAGATACATTGTTGACTGACAGCTACAGGATAGCAGGGCTATAACAATTCATGTTTGAGGATTGAAGGGGCAAGGGTTTTTAGGTGAAAAATTTCCAGCAGCATGCTAGGCTTAGTTTTAACAGGGTAGAGCTCCAGTCCACTCTCTCTGCAGGACTCGAACTAAAAAAGTTAGGATTGCCTGGTCAGAGATGGACTTCAGGGCAGCCTGTGGGTTGGTCTAGTTTTTGCCATCTGGCTACAGCCTCAAGAGACCTATTTTTCCAGGGATAACTGAAATGCCTGGTGATCAAAATCAGTATTAATCACGCTATTTATGTTGCAGAGACTTTGCTTAATTGCAAGATTAAATATGTTATCCTCCCTTTCTTTTAAGAAACACCATGTTTCATAAACTGGCCATTTCTGCATTTTCCAAGACAATAACAATTTCAAGTGCTGTTTTAATCAATCCCCTTTGCTGCTCTATCAAACTCAATACCATATTTTTAATTCATTTACACATCCTAACAGCATGAGTTTAAGTGGTGTGTTAAGCCTTTCTATGTACATCAAAGCAACATGTAATTTTCACTTCCATTTTACCCAACAGGTTCTAAATCTAGAGGTGATAATTGTTATTTGCATTCTAATTATGCCTCAGTTCAACCAGAGGCTTTGCAATGATCTAAAAACAAAGGACGTTTTGTGGCAAGATCCGGTGGGTTCCTTTGCTCGTAAAGCTCCACATGACTTCAGAAAGGCCTAAGATTTGAAAACTAAAATGCAGGATGGATTTCCTTAGTAAGCCATGTGTTTTCCTCTCACAGGGGATGAGCGCTCCCGGGAGTCTCCAGCCCCAGCGGAAGCACAGATGCAAGCTGGGGCGGAAGGCAGTGGAAGGGTGAACCGCTGCTGCTGGAAATGCTCCGTGACGCAACTCAAGAAGATTTTCTGGGGTGTGGCCGTGGTCCTGGGTGTCTGCTCCTCTTGGTCGGGTTCAACCCAGCTAGCAAAACTGACCTTTAAGAAATTCGATGCACCCTTCACTCTAACGTGGTTTGCAACAAACTGGAACTTTTTATTCTTTCCTTTGTATTATCTTGGACACGTTTTTAAGTCAGCTGAAAAGCAGTCTCCAAAGCAAAGATACAGGTATGGGAGCTTTTGTTCTTAATCCCGTGGCTCTTGCATGCTGCTCTACATTTCACAGACACGTTGTTCAAATCACTCAGTTGCACCAACCTTGTGTTTGCTTTCCTCTCCAGTTTTGTTAAAGGATGGTCTCGGTTCATTGTGTGTCCTATGCTAGGTGCTATTATTATTCCTAATATAATTTCACTCCAGCAGTAAGAAATCCAGATTTATTTCCAACATATGCAAATCATGTAATGAAAGTCTGCATTTTCTGCTATCATTTACCAAGACTTTTCTGGAAGCTTTTTTTTTTTTTTAATTAATATCTCTTTCCCCTACCCATGGCTGACTTCTGTGTCAGTCTCTGAGTAAGCTAAGTAAGCTTTTCTTTTCCAAGCTCGGGACTAGAGCAGAGCCTTGAATAGCTGAGTAAAAAGTCCTGCAGTATTTTCCTGGCACTACGCCCTTGACATCAAAGGCCAAGCTCCAGTTAAACTCGAGCTGTTGTGTTTATTTCCGGGAGGAAGCGCAGTCATAACCAAAGGCAGCACTTTGTCTTCAGCACACCTTGTCTTCGTAGCAAGCCAAACCCGCAAAGCCTGCGTGGCTCATGGAAAGCCCTGAGTGCCTGTCCTCCCTGGGAGGCTGAGGATGCTCTGTCTGCCTGAAGGACTGCCTCTCCCTGAGCGCTCCCTCAGCTCCGCTCCGCTCGTTTTGGCCTGAGAGGTGTCTGGGACAGATGGGATGACTCAGCCATCAAGATGTCCCATGTCAGAGAGCTTCCCTGATATGTGGAAGGATGTGAACAACCTTTTCCCCTTCTGTTACACAGTGGGGCTCATAGACTTTTAATGAAGTAGCTCAGAAAAGTAAACAGTAAGAAGTTCACATTTCTCAGCTTCCAGCTGCGCAGCAGCAAGGTGGAAACTTACTACAAGAAAAAGCGAAGAAACCAGGTTAATCAGGAAATGCTCTCCCTCAGATGACTAGAGTTAAGAAATTTTGCTGCTTAGCCATCATTAAGGCTTCTTCACCTTTTAAATAATGTGGGGGCTGCAGATAATGGATATGACCATTCACTGCATGTTCTTGAGCAGGATCCAGAAGTTCTAAAAGCATTTTCATAAGTGCCATGTTTTCGGCACTTCATTCTTCAGGTTGTATTTGTTCATGGCAAATGTGGTTGCTTCAGAGATTAAAGGAGTATGGAGGTTACAGAAAGCTACAGCTTAATCTAAACACAGCAACAAATGCTAGTCTAAAAGCAGCTACCTTTTTGTTTCTTTGGTTTTAAGTATTTTTCTTTCCAGCTGCTCTCAGATAATGTTTTAAATACTGCTGAATTCTGGGGTGAGCGGTTGTGGTTTGCCAGATCCCTGGGGTTAAAAACCCAGAGCATTGTACTCATTGCTGCAGTAAATTGATACAGTTGGTGGTTTTATGTCTTTCATTAATTAAATGTGGGCTGAGTTGAAGAGCAGGTGCAAGCCCTGCAGCATGTTTGGGATGCAGGGGGACATCATTAGCAGTAGGCTTGCCCAGGCTTCATGAAGAGTGTGCGTCTGTGTGTATGACAAGCACCTTGAGCAGGGTTAACTTAGAGAGGTTTTTCTGGGTGTCAGGGAAGATGTGTGCCTTTGGAGAGGTGGCTGTGGCTCCTAGCTTTGCTGCAGATTTGTTCTGTGGTTTGGAGCAAGTCACTGCAGACCTCTGATTTCCTTGTACTCTCTGTTCTTTTGGATGAGACAGTCCTTTAGGGAGGAGGGAGGATTCCCCCTTGCCTTGTGTTTACATAGTCTCTGCCTCAGCATGGCCACTGTCTACTGAGGCCTTTTGGTGGTGCTGCACGAAGAGTTACCGTGAGAAGGTTCCCTGCTCATCTGCTTGCTCCCTTACAGCTCAGTTGTCACATGCATGCACGTCAGTAAATCTGAACATTGCAGTCCAGCCTCCCCTCCTAATTAGTCCTCCTTTTTCCATATTATATATGTGTGCAAACGTATAGAGAAGGAGATACACGGGGGCTTTGCAGCTCCATATGAGGCATCACCACCTTAAGGAAAGCTTGCAGTCCAGGCTTGTTTGAACAAGTTAGGGAGATATTTCACGGACTTCTGGGTAGTTAAAACAAGACAATTCTGACCTAGAACTGTGAAGAAACTGGCATAATCACTTTCTTTTATCTTTCACTTTCATCTATGTTTTAGATATTATCTGAGCTCTCTGGCAGGAATTTGGAACAAGATAAATTAAAAGGCAGTAGTGGGAGAAGGTGGAAATATGATGTCTAAGTCACCTTAGCAGTGAGGTAGAAAAGGGGTTCTCAGATCTTGCCTACACAGGCTGCTAAAATCCACAGGTACCTGATGTTTTTTGGCAGCAAAGCTCCCCAAGGACCTCTGCCCAGCCACCTCAGCAGGACTGGGCAGCTCAGTCCACCTCCCCTCCACCTGGCACAGGCAGTGCTTTCACACTGCCCCTTCCTGAGGGCACCAGAGCCAGCACGTGTGCTTTGGGTACCTCCCTGTACAGTTAAAGGGCATGTAAAAACCAGCAATCAACAGGAAAAAATATACAAAAGGGAGATCATAAAATGTACCAACAGTGAATAAATTTATAGTGCCTCCTACACAGATTATATGGTTTAATACATTTTTTTAATTCCTGTTGTATTGTACCACTAGGTATGCTATGCTGAAAATACATGAATTTTTATGTTTTGTAGTCTCACAAGAAGAGCATACCTGTCATGGACATAAACCAGTGTTTAGCTGGTTTGTGACAGAAAAACAGATGTTTTTTTCCCTTTTTTTAGCATGTATAATAGTAGTAAATTTGTCACCAAAATTTTGTAGAGACACATTGAATATAAGAGCAGGTTTATTTAGTTTCTTTATAAGATTTTGAGTATCAGGCCACAATGTGAAGTATTAAGGATTTTCAATTGAACCATATTGCATGGTAAGGAACTTGCTGTTTTAGCTGAAGTAGACTAGCAGCATGTCCACACCATGGGGAGAGAGTCACTCTTCATAGCAAACCACAGCCCATGCATTCATTTCCAGCTGCTCTCTACTCCCTGTGCAGCTCCATCAAATGCTGCCAGGGTTGTGCCCAAGTGTAGACTGCTCAGGGAGAACTTCTCCCATGGTTGCTTTATCAAGGATGTCGTGGCGCAGGACTGCGAGCATGGAAGTGATATAGAGAGCTCTGGAGGACTGCAGAAGAGCATGCCAGGGTCAGCAGCACTCTCCTTCTTGTGCAAGTGCTCACTAGCTTAAAATAAAATTACTGTAACTAAATTATTATTCATTTCAACCATTGTCCAGTCCAGAAATAACACATGTAATGATTTGTGCACCTAATGCATCATTTAAGAGTACTTCATACTTTTTGCTTCCAAACTGCTTTATAAAATGACACATTTCATCTGATGAACTATCCTCCATCATACCTACATTATTAATTTATGAGGTAACATAAATTAGGTCTTAAAACACCCTGGCTACACGAAAGATTAAATTAAAATCTCTGCAAGATATTGCTTAGCTTTGTATCTCTAGGCAGAATGAAACACACCTTTTATAAAGATTTGCCATCTGTGTTCCAACAGGAAGGAATAATAGAGGGGTTTGTTCACATTTGAGAAAAATACCTCAGAAAGCTTGTTTATTTTGATGGTATGGTCTTAATTAATGATTTTTTTCTTTTTGAGAAGGAAAAGGAGGGACTTTAATAATGGTTTGCAGGATTGTTTATTTATTTATTTATTTATCATTTAAATCTTGATTTTCATTTCATAAAGCTTTACAACTAAAGAAAACATCAGGAGCTAGCACTAAATCTCTTCTGAAACCTTGAATGCACCAGATGTGTTGGGCAAATGAAGAAATCACGACAGTGCAGTCCCTGCACTGATCTGCAACCACATTTGAACATATTTTAGAATGTTCTTTTTCACTGATTCACTGATAGTTTTGTCTCTGTATTGCTCTCAAATTCTCTGCCACTAATCTTTCAGAATTTGATTACTTTTCTTTGAAAATAAAGAAATTGCAGGTAGCATTGGAAGTATTGTTATATATTTGAACCGAAATACTGATGCAACAATGGCAGGGGACTACCACAGTAGATCTCACTTACTCTGAGATCATATTGACTTATTCTTACCAGGATATTGACTCCCAAAAGGTGCATGTCTGTGGGTTCAGAATCGAGATTTGGTTCTTCAGGGGCCACGGAGTTTCAGTGCCATAGCTCTGCTCGAGGCCCAGGAGAACGTGGGCCAGTTTGTGAATGTGTTCTGCAGTTATTTCTGCTACGATGGAGAAGATGAGACGCTGGCCACCACCCCCAGTAAGACGAGGAGTTCAGTCCATTAGTCTGATCCTGACTCATGTGAAGTGCAATTCTCTGCACCGTGGGTGCTGCCCTCCTTTTCTGCAGCAGGCAGAGAGCCCCACTGGTAACCAGACTCCTGGCCGCGATGAAACTCTAAGGGGAAAGAAGGTCAGAGCCATTTGGCCTGACTGGATGCTGTTTTACTATCGATTTTTCAGTGGTTTGTGTTCATGAGTCTCTCTTACCCGGCAGCATTAAAATGTTGCAGTGTGGTTAACTTTTGGCATCCTACTGATTTATATTACTACTAAGATAGGAGCTTCGCCACCAGAGCAGACAGCATTAAGAGAGTCATAAATAAGCTGTGGAGGCATCAAGACATGACAAATGCAAGTGTTTTTAGCAAATGTCACCCAATGAAGCATGTTTTCTTTCAAAAAACTTCGGTTTATAAACTCTATTTGTCTAATTCAGAACATTATCCTTAAAATAATATGTATTTACTTTGTGTTCCTCAAAATAAAATCACTTTACATTTCAAGTTCACATTAGCTTCTTGGAAAAAAAAAATTAATAATAAAAAACCAACCAAGGAACAAAATAAACCATTGAAATTAAAAGACAGAACATCTGATTCCTACCCGAGAAAAGTTAGGAGTAACTCCAGATTAAATCAGTTTGATCTCTACAGTAAGAAATCAGTTTGATCTCTACAGTCATCTGTCAAGACTCACCTTTGTGCTTGCTATCAAAGCAATTAATTAAAAGAAGATGTGGATATTGTACAAGAGGTTTGTGATGCTCGTAGTCATCTTTATCTCTCCCGCAGATACCTGAGCTGCTGGTGGTGTTGTGTTATTGATGGACCACTGTATCATATCACTTGTCTGAGTGTTTCCAGTGAATATGCACTTTTCTGCCAGAGGTTCTAGCTGAAGACAAGGCCAAATTGTACAATTAGCAGTAGCAGTAGCAGTGCAGCCTTCTGCTGGAACAGGGTGATGTTTGTAGTAGTGGCAGTGAGGTGGGCATGTGTCCAGCATCCAACCTGTTGTCTGTAGGGGATCAAGCTTGGTCATGGAGCATTCTTTTGGGCTTAGGTCAGCTGAAGCCCAAGCCACAGAGCTCAGGGTGATGCTGTTGTTAACTTCTGCTTCTGAAGTCAAGGAGTAACCATTCCTGATGAAACCTGCATTAGCTGCTATTTCTTGCCTTTTGAAGAGGAAAGCGTTGTCCCCATGGGAGGTGGGATGGGTGTGCTGTCGCCCCACAGGGGTCCTGGAGATGGCTTCTCTCTGCTGCCTTGACATAATACAGCTATGCTGTACTATGGCCAGACGATTGCATGAGTCGTGGTTTTAGCTGCTTCTTTGGAGAGGCTTGTTTTCTTAGGTGATTAAAGATTAATGTCACGGTCTCTTGGTCTTTATGCCTCCTGAAACGAAATTTTCTCAGCCAGCTCTCAAAAATATGCTCTACCAGCTCCCTATTCCTGAGAAAATAACAGCTCCAGAGTTTTTCTAGAGTTGCCTCCTGTTCACATCAGTCTCCTCTGAAGACAGTACCAGGGGTTGGATTCGGGAGGAAATGTACCACAGCTGGCTTCTCAGTGTCACGCTGCATACTCCAGCACTGCCAGCTTGGAGCTGAATGTGTTTTCCTCACAGAATTCACAGAGAGCAAAACTACACAAACATGAGGCATGTAAGGTAAACAGCAGGAATGGGTGAAGAGAAAGAGAAAAGCCTGTGGTCAAACTGGCTGCTAGTGGGAGCTCTCCACCATCCCAGATTTAGGCACCTAACTAGAATTAGGAGATAATGCCCCTCTCGATGTCTTCCACTGAAAAGCTTAAAAAACTGCTCCTGGACAATGGTGAAGGTGATAGTTTTTCTCTCCCTCAAAATGCATGATGTGGAGCTTGGTACCTGCACCTGCACATACTTGATGTGAGTGGCTGGCAGAAAGCCACAAAATTAATGGCTCAGTCCTAGCTTCTCTGGAGGCAGCTGCCACAATGGTAAACCTGTGCGGTGGGCTCAGGAACATAAGGTGGTATTTATATGTTTACCTCCCTTTCTAAACATCCTGGAAATACCTTTTAGAGATTTCTTTTCAAATTCTGTTTGACTAATTTGCTAATTCCTTCCATTGAGGTAGCTACCACTGTCTCTGAGAACTCATGTCTTAGCTTTTGTGAGAAAATAGTCACGGGTCCTTCTTTAGGAAACCAGTCCTTTCTAATTTGACCTCACTGAATATACTTGGAGTTTGCATTTGTTTTTCAGACCGTGATGTTCTGAAAAGAGCATAACATTCATGTCTTGTGAAAAGCTTTCCCTTAATCTGAAGAGCCTTCATCTGTTGAGAATCACCTCTTCTGGGTTTTTGGACTTCTGTGAAGTGCTAATTGAGAATGAAAATTGGGTACTGCCTGATCAGGAGAAACCCACATTCTTTAATCTTGAGCCTGGTGTACAAAATCATTCCAAGGATGATTGAATTAAGTAATGTCCTGTAATTTTGTCTTGTTGTTCCATTACTTTTGTCTCCTCTGCTGTGGTTTGAACAGATGCTTCAAAATAATAACATTATCTGCCTCCTATGAGGTAACAGTGCTTGAGGCAAGGACTAGAAAGAGAAGTAATCGTTCTTGTTACCTGCAGACAGGGCATGTGCTATGAAACAATGTATTTATGTAATGGCTTTTGCTTGGAAAAAAATGTTGTGTCTTGCAGCTCTGAATGTTCTCTCTCTGGTCGGTAGTTAAACTGCATTTCATTAGCACTGCCTCTGGTTAGTTAAGCAAGCTGCCAAGCTCCCACACTGCCAGGGCTTTTCTCAGGAGACCTCAAGAGCAAATCTGTCTGTGCTGGTCCTACCCAAGGATCTGACCTCTCTGCACTCACTGAGACCATGGGACAAAAGCAAGCCAGACTGAAGGGACCTCGGGTCACCTCCTCCCTTTCCTGCCTCCAGGCATGACCTGCACACTCAAAAAGAAAAGTAGCTGCATTTCATGGCTGGCAAAGGCAAAAAAAAAAGGACTGGGAAAAGAGTGCATGATTGTGTTTACTACATAGAGAAAGAAGCAGAAAGCTGAGATGAGCATGGATTTGCTGTTTTTCCAATCATCATAACATGGAAGAAGGTTTCACAGGTGGTCTTTTTGTAGAATGTTGTTTACCTTGGTCACCAAGTACCTCAACCCCCAGTGCACAAACTCATTAAATGGGGACTGTCCTAGATAGATTCTCCATGATGTTTACAGCAGCAACAAAAATAACAACAAAACCCAGGAAGGAGTGATAAGGAATTCTGCTTTTGTTTTTTCCAGCCCGGATCTGTGTCAAAATATCTTGAAGGCATCTACCTTTAAAGCTGCTTTAAAAAAGGAAAGTGCATGTATGGCAACAGACTTTGTAGCTATAATTAACAGCTCTCAATAAAGACGGATGATACAGTGAGAAGTGTTGGAGGCTGGCAGTACTACAGAAGTGGAAAAAACCTATTTGTCCAGCTGCCTGGTGGTTATGGACTGTGTCCAGATTTCCCAGGATTGTTTGTGTTTGTATGAAAAGGCAGCCTCATATAAATGCACACGTACCTGGCTGAGGATCCTGTCTAGTCCAGGTCTTCAGGAGCTGGCCACTCTTGCTTGTCAGACAAAGCTGTAAGTGGTAAAAAGGGACAAACAGCCAAAGGTGAAGGTTGGCAGCAACAGAGGTTATGAACAGGGCATCATAAGCTGAAAAAGCCTGTCAAGTAGCTACATAATGTTGTCTCTGAACATCCATAAGGGCTTTTGAAGGGAAATAAGGTATGAACTGATGGGCATAGAGGTTCATATATGTATTCACACACTCATGTACAACCATTTTGTGTTTTCCAATGCTAGAACACCTTTCCAAATAGTAGCTTTTTGCCAGAGAATCCAATCCAAAAATGAGGAAGGCAACCAGCATCTGGTTTTGTTACCTTGTTCACCTGCTTTGGGTGGCAGTTAGGGAAGACTGCTTCTCTTCAGCCTGGCTGCAGAAAAGGAAACAACCCTCTTATTGATTTGCCAGTCCTGGGGATCAGGGCTACAACTCAGCTAGTTTAAAGGAAAGAGCCTCATTTACTTAATGGTTTAATGTGCATTGCCATATCATTTGGGTCTCTTGGCTAACCAAGCCTGCCCTAAGTCTGCTGTGGCTGCCTCATGTGTTCCCTGCTCGTTGTGCCTCCAGCTGAGCTCTTCCCCACCTAGAGCTGGTGTTGGTTGCTTGTGGTTTTACAATTTATAAATTGTGTCCCTTCTCTTTGGAGCTGAGAGCTGTTAACTCAATTACTGAAGCTGCTCATTTCATGAGCAGTTAAAGACTGCTGCAATGTTCCCTTCTTATCTTCAAAAACCTTCCACTGTCTGAGTGAAACATTTGGATTCCTACAGGGGGAGTGGGCCTCTGGAAGCCTTATGTGAAGGATGGCACCCCCCCATCTCTTTCAGCATCCACAATTGTTAAGCCTCAGCAATCTCAAGTCCCTTTAAGCACCCATGAGTGCCCTTTCAGCGACAGAGGATCATTAACCTTCATGGAGTACATTGCTAAGATGAGGCACCTTGGATGGTATGAATCCAGGTCCATTTGCTCAAGGAGGACTCTATGTCTTTTTCCTCTACATCATCTGGCATTTGCCCTTGCATTGCATCTGAAAAAATGTTTTGCTTCACCAAAATACTGCATTTTTTAAACTTAATTCTCTTCTCTGTATCTATTATAGAGGCCAGCCAGGCCAACCGAAAATTGTATCTTGCCTTTTCTGCACTGGAATTACAACTTTCTTCACTAGTCTGGCTTATTATACCTTCAGTTGGAGTACTTACAGATTTCCAAGTACAGAAAGGTGATTTTTCTGATACGAAAATCTCTCCTATTCAATAGGACACTAGAAAATAGCAAGAATTTCACCTCTAGTTTCAGTACCTTTTAAGTCTGACTGGAAGGAAAATGAAACTACAACTCTGTAATGTTGCCTGATATTTTTTCCATCTAACGAGTGGTGGTCTTCTTAGACTGTCTCACCGTGATACCCTGAACATCAGGTCATAGAATCATGGCATAATTCTCGCTGCTGGGGACCTGGGGAGGCAGCTCTAGTCCATCCTGCTCAGTGCAGAGCCACATGATATCTACCTGTTAATTTTGTTAATGATTAGCAATCTGCAGACACTGAATGAGGCATAACTGTTACTAAATTTAGGTGTGCTTTATTGCATCTTTTATTGTGCTATCTCTAGGATATCCCAAAATTACACATACCAGAATATATTGCCATGAATGGTACCCATTCTGCTTCTGTTTGCCCCTTTTTGCCAGAGCCATCTTAAATATTTTTCTGTCCTCAGGAAAAGATATGTTGATTTAAACCCTGAGCATTTGATTTATTTTTTATTAACCTTGAAATTTAAAAAGAAATGGTATTAAGCCACTAAAATGAGAGCTTAACTTATTTTTAATAATCAAACAAATTTTCACCTAGCATTTTCAGTATTTCATTAAGTTCTCTATATTAAATGTGATGCATACAGGCGACACTTGACCCTATCTAGAATAATTCCACTGAGCCCCATGACAGAATACTGATTTCATCACAGAATGGCAGAGATCTTAAAGATCATCTAGTTCCAACTTCCCCACCATGAGCAGGGACACCTCTCACTAGGCCAGATTGCTCAAAGCCCCATCCAGCCTGACCTTAAACACTTCCAGGCATGAGGCATCACAGCTTCTCTGGGCAACCTGTTCTAGTGCCTCACCACCCTCACAGCAACTAATTTCTTCCTGATTTCCATCAGAAAGGGTCTGGCTCAGTGAATATTAAAAATATCAATAGGTGTATTTTGTCTTGCAGAGGGGAATTTAGGTTTTGACCAGACTGAAATTCACCCTGATCCTCCACATTACTTTTTTAAAAGCTTCTTATGATTCTGGAGAACTGAAATCGAAAAAACTTAGTGTTGAAAAATAGTGTACCAGAAGAGGATATAGTGACATACAGACACATGATCAGCTGCTTTCTGTTAACATGCATGCAGACCTGCCTTTGCTCATGAAATTTTTAACAATTAAGGCCAACCATCTGAAAGTCTTACAGCATTTGACAAAGAGCTCTATTGATTTCATAGGTTTTTCAGACAATTTACAAACCCATGCTCCTCTGTAGTTCCAGATAGTTTCTATGCTATAATTTTCTGCCTTACCAAGTTCCACATGGATTTTTTAGCAGAGTTGGACTCTTGATCCTGTAAGACAGATAACTGTATGGGAGTATGGTAAAGATCAGCTAAACCATGGATTGAGGAAGGTGAGGAAAAGCTAAGTGACATCAAGCAGAAGAAGGGAGGTATTTGAAACAAGGAAAGTGGTTTGTCTCAGTGTACTAGTGAGCTGTCAGGAGCCTGGAAAACAAGACCCTCAAAGAGTGGTTAGTGCATGCTTGGGAATCAGATGGTGGGCCAGATGTGGTGTGTTGTGGAAGCAGAGTGCATGAGCTCTGCTGAAACATAACATTTGCATGAGTGATAGCACTTACACCTCTTTTATGAGCTCAGCTGGATCAGTAAATCCTGTGTGATTTCAGTGGACAGTGTGCTTCTTGTGGTATTGCTCGTGTATAGAGTTCTGTGTGCAGGCTCTTAGCATGGGATGTACCAGGGCTTGGTTTGGCTCAGCAGCCATCCAAGTTGTAGAGAACTGGTTCCCTTGGAACCACCTAGGAAAGATGTAATCATACCACCAAGAGTTATTTCATGTGTTAATAGATTTGTTTCTTAACAAGAATGAATGTACAACTAATATTTGCCAAACTGCTAAGGATATCTTCCTGCAGTCTTTTCAAAAGTGAGCAGTGAATTGGCTTTATTTTCAGGTGAACAGGAGTCATAATGAGGAAATTCCTCTTGAAAATCATGCCAGTTATATTGATAATTAATTGTGGACTTTACTTTTGGCTGGCAAGTTGCAAACTAACTTGTCTGCTGCTTTATATTTCTTGAGCTTTGCTTTGTTTGAAGGATTAAAACAAAACAAAACAAAAAACAGCTGGCTTCCTGGATGTGTTTGCTGCAAGAAACCAGAGACAAGTGGTTTCGAGAAACTGGAGACAAGTGTGTTTCCTCCATAGCAATTGTGCTAAAAACAAACTGTTCTCTTTGTCAATGTGGCTTCAGACACTTTCCACTATTATGCTGCTGATGTCTGGAGTCTCAAAGAGCTTTTTCTGTCTAGCGCAGAACAGTAAATAACCACAGGTTTTGGGGACATGTAGAAACATCTCATTAGGGATATTTGAGAGAGAGATGACAAAGTCTTGGTATCAATCTCATGTTATGATCTGAGTGTGCAACAACAAATGATCCTTCCTCAAGTAACTCAGCTACTGAAGGCTACAAATGGGTTTGTCTTCAGCAAAAAGCTCTGCTTTTGCAAGCCTTTGGGCTAACAGCCATGACCATGCAGTTCTTCCACATGAAGCATGCTGATGGCATCTACTAGATGTTGTGCAGCTGACAGGAAAAAGATGCAATAGTTCATTAGTTTTGTCATTCTGTTTAATTCAGACATTTTCAAAAGGAATGGCACTGAAAGCTTTGTAGTACTGAAGGTGCATAATAATTGCATCAAAATTGCCCATCTGCGGCTAAAGCAAGATAATTGCCTAGGCGTGTTCACATTTGCAGAAGAGATTTTGAATAATAAATGTTTATAAAGCCCTTCTGTCATCATGTTATCCAATCCTCACCCGTGAGCCAAGCTCTCAGTTCATTTACACTCTTTTCAAACCAAAAATATCTCACATTGGCACAGCTCTGGGGTGGGTGAAGATGAGAATCTGGACTAGTTTAAGTTACCTGAATCTGGCTTCAGGTTCCCCAGCAACATTTCTGAACCAAATGGAAAGAGAGTAATCAGCAAACCCTGCTGATTCCTTGCTAGTGTTATTTTCTATATCTTTAATAATTAGTTTCACTCATTACTAAGATTTAGGAGTGCCACTGCTGATTTTCAGTGATGCTGAATGGCACTCCTTACTGAGGAGCAAAGCTTGTCAAAGAGTCAGAGCCCCAAAAAGGTTAAGACACATGCCCCATCCTGCAAACAGCCATAAACATCTATGTGTGGCTTCCAGCAGACATTTCTCCTTCCTCAGGAGCCTCTCTTCTCTGCCAGAGGTAAGGCCTAAGTAGATCCATCCCCACAAGCACAGACAGGCCGAAGATACATGGGACTGGCAGCAGCAGGTGAGATGCAAGCAGTATTAATGTGGCTTATCATGGCTGATCTAACCTACTCCAGCAGATAAGCTCCTTGTCACACACTCAACTCACCAAGCCTTTGAACACAGTCCCTCCAGGCTCGACAAAATGTAGACAGCTGAAAGACATCTGGTTTAAGTGCATGCTTACCTGGTCAATCCCTCCTCCACAGGGACTCAGTTTATAGCTGCCTCTGTGCTCTGATGCTCTCCCCTTTTCTGGCAATTAAAGATGTAAATAGCACTGACCAGACAAGATTTGTTAATGCAGTTTGTTATCTTACGCTTCTTCGAGAATGAATTAATTGATTTTTCCATTAGACTTGATACAAATCATGCTGATGTCCCCATGGCCCTCCGAGTGCCCGAGTGATTCCCAGTAGCTGTGTTAGTGTTCACAACACATCTCAGGCCTCTCCCCTGCTCACACAGAGCTGTTTGTTCCAGCCCACCCCTACACAGTGAACAGGAGAACATGATTACAGGGAGATGGAAAATGTCTCCAGCCAAATGCCAGGTTCACCTGCTTTCTGCCACTGCATGCCACTGGTCTTTCTGCTTGAACAGGGACTGTCATTCCTGCTGTGGGATCCCTTCCACAAAATAGCCACTTGCCTCCCCGCCATGGCCAGCTAGCTACACAGCTCTTCAGCTCATGAATCCTTGGTGTTGCAGTGAGATTTCAGCAGGCTGTACCCCCTGGGGAGCCCCAACATGGCCGTGGCAAAGCTGACCAGGTCTCCAGCACTGGGAAAGTAGCCAGCAACCCCAAGAGATAACTAAGCTGGTATCCCCAGCCACGTGCAGCCCTGCTCATCTCAGAGTGCTTTGCCCACCTGCCTTAGTGAGGTGCTTTAGATCCCTTCCCTGCAGTAGCAGGGGCCTGCCAGAGGAGCAGCACCCTCACTGCTGGGAATCCAGCAGAGAGTAGGGTAGCAAAACAGGCATTGCCTCTGCCAGGTTTCTGAACAGATAGCTGAAACCACATTGCTGCTTTTGTCACTCTGTAAAGAAAGTCAGACACTCCACTAAAATTAGTAACAATATGAACTACTGTTCAGTACATTTTTCTGTCTCTCAAGGGCTTAAGCTTATTGAGTAACCTCCCTTTCTCGCAGTTTCATCACATCGCATTAAGTTTTAAGGACTGAGTTCAAACACTGAAGCTCTTTATTCTGGTTGTGTAGGTGCAGTATTGATAGAGCCAATTTTAGCAGATTCCCTAGTGCACATTTACAGTAAAATGAGCCAGATTTTGTGTTAGGTACCTTAGGGGGAGAGGGGGAAGGGAATGACAGATAAGGATATCACAGGGCACCGTGACTCTGAATGACTCTGTTGCTGAGATTTAGTGAGGCGTCAGGATATTCTGGGTAGCATTTTTGAGGTTCTGCTGCTGGATTCTCTATTCTTACTGAAGGCTGTGGTGGAACTGTAATGATTGAGTTGGGAGGAGTGGTAAGCCAGTAGTAAAAACTGTTGGAAGTGTCTCCTTGTGGTGTTGTACGTATGTGTGCATATGTATATACGTGTGTATATAGGCACCATTTGATGTCAGCTACCTGCTGAGCCCCTTTATCCTGTAAGAACAGGGATTTCCCAGGGAGGTAACATGTTTACTTTTGACAGTCTTCATAGAACATCCTGCAGATCAGTTGTTCTCTTGTAAACTGCAAATTGTTGAAAGGAAAGTGAAGCCACAGATTTTGGGCTTTCTAGCTCTAGGATCAATGTGGGGTCATGCTCTTGACTGGGGTGGAAAAATTCCCTTGTGCAACAAGTATCTTACCCTGGGGGGTCTGTGTAGAAAAGCCTCCAGCATCAGGCCCGAGTTTGTTTGCTGAGGGAGCTGACACCTGCCTTCTTGCAGCAGGAAGAAGCTGCTTATTCTCAAGCATCCATCTGCAAAGCTCTGCCTGGGGCTGCTCCCAAAGGCCCTTCCTCCCTGCTTGCACACAGAGCTGAAGCCTCAGGAAGAGGACAAGGCACCCCCAGCACTCACCTGTCTACAAACCTTCCAAAAGGGAAAACTCCCCTTCAGAAAAGTTTTTTGACTCTCTCCTGGACTGGAATCCCACCACAGCTGATGCCCTGTGTGAGAGACACCATACTTAACCATCCTACATCTATTTTAAGATCCAAATTGATCACCCATAATTCCTTTTGAAGTCTGTGGGTAGTGACAATCTTCAGCCCACTGGAAAAGTCAGTGCATTAGTACCTGAATATGAATTGGTGTTTTTAATTTGGTATGATCCTCCCAGGATTTCAGTGTGAAGGTGGAGTAATCCAGTCATTTCTTGCAGTTTGCTCATTTGTGCTGTCTGTGGATTATCTGTCAAATTCTTTCTGTATTATCTTGATGAGAAATTTAATCAATCTCACCAACACCAAATCATTTGTGTCTGTTTGTTTACTTTTTAGGATGATTTATGCATACATTAAATGTGATTGTGAGTCATTTCCTAACACATGTAAACCTCAATTGTCAAAGCTCTCTGGGGATGTTCTAAATTTCAATGTCAGCCTCATATAAAACACAAGTACCCCATTCTGGCAGTGAACATGAGTAAAAATGGATATGGGGAGTTACTAAAATAATAGTTTATTTTTTATTTCAGAAATTATAATTAATGAAAGCTCCTTTCTAAGAATGCATTGACGACATACCCTAAACTTGGTGTATTCATCCCTGTTATATGTGCTATTGATAATGAAAAGACTGAATATATTTTTACTGAACAAGCATAGCAATAAAATAAAATTCATATCAAAGAACAAGTATTATTACATAGATTAGTCTTTTACTATGTATTTTGAAGATATTATTCCATGTTTTCTTGTTGGACAGTTGACCTTGTTTGCTTCTGTCTCCCATATAATCTTGAAGCTGCCTGCTCATCCTCTCTCGCATGCTGGGATTATTTTAGTTTATGGCTCAGCCCACCTACCAACTATTTCAGCTCCTGAGATACAGTGAGCTAATTAATGCATCCATCATCTTTCATGCTCTTCAGACGCCATGAGCAATAAGGAGACTTAGCCTTAATCTTTGATGTCTTACTTTTTCTGCCAGGCTCAGGGCACTATGGCCTAACTCAAGCCCATACACATTTTCATTGCTGAACAGTTCATTCATGTATTTTTGTTCTCTATTTATTGACTTCCAATTCCCTTCCTCCCCTAGCGACATGCTATATTAAATCTCCATTATCTAAGCCCTTGTCTCCTTTTACAAGCTCATACAGTCATGCATGCATCACTGCTGCTTAATATTTGTATGAAATTAGCATCCAGCAAATCCTGATCTGGACCAGCTTTGGCTAGGTGCTTTTTCAGTAAGGAAACAAACACAGCACCTGTGCCACAGAGTCTGCCATCAAGGTTGAGGCACATATCTGCTAAAACCTGCCATTTTTCATTTAACTGGTAAGTGCTGACATCTTCAGCTGCTGTTTGGCACCCTGTGGAGGGGCTTTGGTCCCACAGTACTTGCCAAGGGAAAGCCATGTCCAGAGAAGGGCAACGAAGCCAGGGAAGAGTCTGGAGCACAAATTTTGTAAGGAGCAGCTGAGGAAGCTGAGGTTGTTTAGCCAGGAGAAAAGGAGGTTTGAGGAGAGCCTTATCACTCTCTACAATTACCTGAAAGGTTGTAGTGAGGTGATACCAGTCTCTTCTCCCAGGCAGCAAGTGACAGAAGGAAATGAAATGGCTTCAAGTTGTGCCAGAGGAGGTTTAGCTCAGGTATGAGGAAAAATGTCTTGATGAAAAGGGTTGTCGAACTTTGGAGCAGCTGCCTATGGAAGTGGTGGAGTCACCATCCCTGGAAATATGCAAAAAACGTGTGGCTGTGGCACTTGAGGACATGGCTTAGTTGTGAACATGGCCATGGTGCTAAGTTGATGGTTGGACTTGGTAATCTTAGATGCTTTTTTTGACCTTAGTGATCCTATGATTCTTTGACTCTAAGGCTGGGCAGATGGATGAGGATATCGAGGACGTGCTTTTCTCACCTCTTCATGGACCTCGCCACCTTAGACCTCATGAACCTAAGTAACACAACATGTGATGCAGTAGCAGAACCTGGCAGGTGAACAGGAAGGGAAATAATTAAAAACATCCTTGTTGATGCAAATAACCCCAGGATTTTCAAAAGGCCCAGTTCCTCTTCTGTCCGACATCTGCTTTCTGCCAACATAACGCCTCAATCTCCCCCAGTTCATGCCAGAATATAACATAAGTTGTCCAGATCTTACTAATGACAGTGAAAGAGGAAGGTCTGTGTGAGAAGCAGGCATATGGCAAGCTACTCCAGAAAGCTTGCAGCACTGAGCTCAGCCTGGCTGGGCTGGCTTAACCAAAGCAGTTTATGAAATACAGGTTTGAAAGAAATCTGAGAGTCTTAGAAAGATGTAAACATGCTTTTTCAGATAAAGCTAACAAGTTATTTGGTTAAATTAATCTATGTCTGAACTTAAACTGAGGTAAGTGCTTTCAGAGTATGTAGGCTGTGATAAATCCCCAGCAGTAATTCTGTTAAATTTTTGAACACCCCCTGCTGTGCATGTGTAAGGATTCACAGGCACACTGAAACAGGACAGCTAACTATGCTTGTCTCCTCTGTTTTTAACCATTCTCAGAACAGCACTATGCCTCCTCCTCTCATGCTTTTTTCTGTAAACCCAACCATTTTCATTTCCCAGGCAATCCATTGTATGTGGCTGCAATTGCACTAACCATAACTGCAACCAAAGGGTATCTGATCCAAATTACGTAGCACGTTCTGATGTTGGCCTCTGAGCCACAGATCTGGGAGAGGGCCAGAAAAGCCATTTTACAATTATAGTCTGTCACAGGCCTTAAAAATTTTTTATTATAATGAAGACAGAGCAGGCACACCCACAGGGCAGGCATTAATCATGGCTAGATAAGGTCCACTTCTCTCCTAGGTGGCAAGCTGCAAGGTTTCAGCAGGAGCTGGCTCCTGCTGCAAGGACACCCTGTGCTTCCTCCCCTCATAGTGCTTTTACCCTGTAATAGCAGCGAGCAGATTTTTCACTGCTCTCTGTGCAGCTGCTCTGGAAATAGTGTGATGCTGGAAGCGAGGATCACAAGGTCATTTTCCAAAATGAAGGAAGGAATAAGCATGTCACAGGAGTAGAAGGTGGAAGACAAATGAGCCCGGTAATTTCGTATCTGGCAAATACTTGGCTCTCCTCACTGCAGCTCGCCTTTCAGAACCAACAAGCAGGAGGGGGGCTCACTGCACAGCCCTTACAGTCTCACTCAGAAAATCACAGTCCCACATTCCCTGTTACTCCCTCTACCCATGAAATCCAGGAAGATGCCATAAACTGCAGCTGTGTGTCACAGAGCTATTTCATTTTAGCCAAAAGCGAGTGCTGTAAGAATGGATACGCTGTAAGGATACACTGCATGCTTCACTGATGTAGATTAGAAGGAGCTTTACTCCTCTAGTCATAAATAGTCAAAGAACAGAAATTACTTTTGTGACTTTAAATCAGTTTGTAGTACATGAGGATCTTCCCTAATATTCTTACATTTTATTTTAGAAATCTTTTATCGTAACAGGATGTTCATCTGTGCTACAGTCAATCCCATGGTATCTGAGCATCTAAATCTAAGAAAACTCTTTAACAGGCTCAATTCCAGACATTTTATTAAAGCTATTACCAAAGGCACATCAAAATGTAATGGCACAGAAGCAGATAACAGCCAGAACATTTCCAGCATGAAATGCATGATCTATTCTGATTAAGGGAAATCCACATTAAAAGTTGTCATTTTCATTTGACACTTTGAAATGTCACAGTCATATTTCTGAGACAAATCCAGATACCATGTTTCTGAGTCACCTCGAGTTTATTGTCAGCAGTCAGTTTCTGCCACTTGAAAGGAAGGGCTCTCTTTGGCAAGTCTTCCAAGAGGTCTCACTACAGAATGTACCTTCACCCTGAATAATTTTTATTCTTCCTCTGTCTGTTCTGCTGATTCCCAAAAGGTAAATGATACTGTCTTCTCTCCAGAGATGTAGTCTTAGTGAATCCCAATCACCCTGCACCATCACAACATGCAGTATGGATGGCTTCTTGTCACAGGAAGAAGTCCCAGATTTGTCAGACAAAGCACATGCAGTGCATTCCTAGAGGGTGGCAAAGTCCAAGCTGAGCTGTGCAGATAATCAGGAGCTTACAACAGTGATTCATAAAGGCAATAGAGAAGTACTTTGGCTCTGTACTTACACCTAAGTGGTTCAGAGTGCTTTAAACTAATGAAATTTTAATTAATTATCGTTGCTCCTGAACTGCTGGAAGCTACCCTGGTGTTACAGGCTGAGTGAAGATACATGGCTAATGCATCCAAGGTGGGTTAAGCAGGAGAGCAGGAAGAAAAAGACAAGAAAGTGGCAGCTTGTGCCAGGGACTGGGTTTCTTCACATGTCCCTGATGCCTCTGCCGTCAGCAGCTGCCAGAGATAGGACAGGCCTTGGCTGGACCCAGGCTGGTAATTCCTGTGTGGTCCAGGTCCATCTCTTCACAGGCACCTCTGAGTGAATGTCTCACTGACACAGATTGGGAAGAGAAGGAAGAGATGGTTTATGCTGTGTTAGTCTTCCAGTAATTTTGTTCCCAAAAAGACAAGTACGGCATTTGGACCAGCAGATGGGTTTTCCAGTTCATTAACTCAGGAGTTCTGCATCTTGTGCCGAAAAGTTCCTATGTTATTACCATTAGAAATAAGGTCTCCTTTCTGTTTTTCAGCCTTTCACAAAGTAAATCAGTACGTTCAGCAATGACTGGGTTGAAATCCTGCTTTGTGGATTCACAGCCAAGATCAGGATGGTGCATTATATGCTAGCGAGGCACCAGCTCGCTCCTCCTCAGGGCAGTTTGCAGAGTGCTTCTCTGAACAGAACTGCTTTCTTTGCACTGAGGTTCACACAAAGCAGAGCCAAAAGAAACCGTTTAGTAGGCAATAAAAATATGAAAGAAAAAGAACAAGTACATAAAAAATGTCACTAGGAAAGAGAGCAGTGTGTGCTGTAACAGCCTTATCCAAACCACACTGACATTCCCCCCACGCATGCACAGCAATGACAAGATGCAACTGCTTTGTATTTTCCTACTTCTGTGGCACCAGACTCCGGCCAAAGACTTTTGGTGCTTCACCACCTCTTACCATGTAAGAGGAAAACCTTAAAAATATAAAATATTTAATATAAATAACACAACATTTTAAAACACACAGATGAGCACTCTGAAGCATCGTATCTGTGGAAGGCTTCAGGTTCAAAACAAATTTCCGCCTGGCCTCTGAAGAACAGCTGTGTATTCCATCCAAACACATAAATAATAATGGTTAGCATCCTGTTCAGAGGGACTCTCATGGCTTCCAGCAATTTTTAGTCACAAGCAGCATTTAACTGCACCATCTCAGCTTCAAGTCTGTTTTTAAAATATGGCAAATCTGAAACTACCTTAAGTATCCCTCACTATGGTTCTCATTTCTGGTCTTTCCAAGGACTTCAAATAGATCTCATTTTCTTATAACCTCTAAGCAGTGTAATCACCTCAGTGCCATAATCCTTTTGCTTACTTGTAGAATCAATCAATTTCTATCTGATCTCTCTGTTTTCTTGTATTTCTTCTCTGTTCTCTTTAATATCACACTTGCTTTACTCCATTCTGAATGAAGCAATTGAAGGCTAATAACCCCATTAGGTATTTATGTTCCTCTATTCTGTCTAAGGAGGATGTAGGCTGAGAAGTCCAGAGTGGGACATTGACAGCAGCTGGAAGAGAAGTCAGCGCCAAAGGCGGCTGCTCTAATAGCCAACAGTGGAGGCACAAGGGTGACCCACACACGTGCCACTCCACATTTCCAGTAAGAACCAGGGAGGTAAATAAAGCTACACCATTCTGGAATTCAAATGAGCATAAGACTTAAAAGCCACGGCAGCTGAAACTTGCTTTAAAGACCTGATCCGACCAGTGCAACAACACGCATAGCAGGGGCATTGCAGCTCTTCGAATCTGTGGTATATGTTTGATATTTCTCCTGTTTCTGGACCCCAAGTTCTCACCAGCATCATCAGGCAAGGCTCTGATGGAGTTTGTCATTCCTGACACTGCTGGAGGACATCTGCATCTGTCACTGTCTGTGGAGAGCTTTGTAGTTCTCCTGTGTCAGTGGCCACATGCTGGAGAAGATGCAGATGGGCATGTGGCTGCTATTGGCAGACCTCTGGAGATACCTTTTCCACCCTGTGCTTTCCCAGCCCACAGGCAGCCCTTTCTCCCACGCAAATGATGCATCTCTCAAGGAGAGAACCGGTTGTAATTTCTTTGGAATTGGAGGCTGCTGGCTTGAGCAGAGGAGGAGAGGCAAGAGTTACCCACTTCCACAATTCTGAAATGTCAAGGGCTTTTCACCTGGGGTGACTGGGGAGTTGCAAGGAGCTGATGGAAGGAGCTGGAAATTTTCTGAGCTGCAAAAGTAGGCACAAATCATGTTCCTAGAACTGCTCTGCGGTAGCTCAGCTTCCTCTCCGGAGGGAGGTTGTATCACAAAACTCAGCATCCTGCTCACTTCTTTGGAGTGCATAAAGGAGAAAAGCTCACAGCAGATTTATGGCTCATGAAACTGAGATTCAGCTGCTGAACTATGTAAGGATGAGTGGCCCATCAATCCATAAGCATAAAAAGAGCTTGAAAAAACTATGAAGATGCCGACCCCTCAGAGTACAGGAAGACTGAAAGACAACTGTGGCTTGCATTTATCCTGTAGGCCTGCCTCATGCTGAGAAAGAAAATGAAGTTGATGCTCTGTACACTTGTGTCTTGAGAGGAGTCTTCAAAGAAGATTTTGCTTTTATATAGTATCCTCATATAATACTGCATGTAATTTTACAGATTCCTTTACAGCTCTGAAAAGTAGAGAGGAGAAAATTCCTTAGAGACAAGGCTCCTTAACTGGCAAGTGCATGATCAGGTTTATTATTTCTTTTTAATATTTCCTGCTGCAGGTCTTACTTATGAAGATAACTATGAACAATATTGTAAGGCTAGGGAGGGAAAAATTCTTCTCCCTCTCTTCAAGAAAGTACTTTCTTGGCTGTGAAGCTTGGGTCAGCAGTGCCTTTTATGTGGTCACATAGAAGAGTTGTTAAGGGATAATATAAAGGGTCATTAATAGACTTTGCTTTCTAGGATGCATTTAGAAATTTTAAAAAATCTTGTTCCAAATGGATGACAGGCAAAATCCAAGAGCATACACAGGTAGGAAATGAAAACCACCTTTCAAGTACCATACAATCTGGCCTATTTCTTTTTATTATTTTCTCCTGCTTTTGATCACTTCCATTATTTTCCACTGTAGATTTAGTTGATAATCATTGGGAATTAAAAAGACAAATTTCACTTAAATTGTTCAAATCAAAACATTTCAAAACTTACTTCAGTATTTTTTTAAGTTTTTTTGTTAACCTGTACCCTTCTTCAGAAGCTTCTGATCCAGTGAATGAGCATTTTGTCTCACTGCAAATTACATGAAAATAAGCATATAAAACTTTTCAACCAACATCTGTAAAACAACATTGTAGAGGACATGTTATCCTCAAAAATCCAAACCACACAGGTTCCTACAGCTCTTCACTGGAGTTATATATGCCTAATCCTTTGTGAGTACATTCTCTTGGTGTTTCAGCTACTAAGGCTCCATTTCTGCACTATCCAGTCCTTTAAAAATACAGTAGGTGTCAGTATTTTTTAATTTGCATGTTTACTGCTCAAACAACAAAGTGTTTATATGGGGAGCGGAAAATTTCATGTTTTCCTTGGACAGCAGGTAATTGATTTCAAGCCATTCTCAGCTACTGTATGCCACTTGAGAGACCTTAATGTTCCAGTAGCAGAGATGAAAGCCTTTCAATTTCTGTTACATATTGCTCTGTTTTTACCACTTACACTAAGGTGTTACACAAATTTAATGCAACTGGCAACATCAATGTTTTCTGAAGGATTAGCCTGTTGGGAGAAAGGTCAAAGCAAGTAAAGCTGCTTAGAAATCTCAATCTCTGAAGCGATGGACATCGTATTTTCTAACACCCCTCCCTTTTGGCACCAAACTCATCGGCTGTACTTGTTCACCTCATGTGACTGCCAAATTTCTCAATCTTTCACAGGCAGCTTTTCAAAGATTGCTGGACTCTGAAAGGTGCTGTTCAGTCAGGCTCTAGGATGAGAGAAGATGCCGTCACAGAGTCTTGAGACTCCCACAGTCCCCTCCTTGCTCTGCTGCTGTGTGCAGGATTGGGATGACTTTGCTGAGGAACAGAAAGTAAGGCAGTAAAGGGCAGAGAGTGCTCTGGTTTTGTGTTAAATGGACATCAGCAGTGCAACTAAAAAGGCAAACAAACTTCAAACAGAAAAGATTCACCTGTTCTTGAGAGGAGGTACTCTAAAAATGACCACAAATAAAAGTATTTAGAAAAGATTATTTCCTTTCTATATCCCGTTTACTTAATGCATCTAGGGGCAATTTGTGCATTGTAAATGTCAGCTTCTCTGTTAGGTCAGCAAAGTCTCAGCTTTCTTTTTTGTGTAACTTTCTTTCTTTTCATAGACTAGCTGCCAAGTTAATGGTGTGTCTTTTGGTATCTCCTGACTCATGTGCCTTCCTGTTCCCAGCTATTTCCAGTATCCCATCATGGCGCTGAACAATTAGTACTTAGGCTGTGAGGTTGATCAGTTTGTCCTTGGCCCAAGGCTGGCAGTGCCAGCAGCAAGGGCTAACAGGGCTTTGCCCAGCTGGAGCCATATCTTCCCACAAAGTCTCTCTGACAATCCACAGGCAAAAAGGTGCAAATTAAATATGTGTGTGAGGGTATATATATGTGTTTCAGCAACAGCTATCTCAGGGTGTTTGCATAGCCAATTTTATGACTGGGATATTTCTCTCCTCCTTGTTTTGCCTCTTGTCTTGTTCCTTCTCCCAAGACACAGCAGCATTGCTGCCTCTCCTTATCAGCACTCTACTTCTATATCAGCAGAGCACAGAAGCCAAGACAGCAAATACTAGAAAAGCATTTTATTATTGCATACTTTTTTGGTCTGCCAATGCCAACCACTACAAAAATCCAATTTACAGGAGGCCAGCTGGCCATTCCTCCTAAAAGTTTCATTCTGACTGTTGCAAAAAGTACAAAGTGGTTCAGGTCACAACTGAAGAGGACAAGCTGGATATAAATCACATCAGGCCAAGCTTAAGATATCCACAAGCAATTGCTGCACAGTTTCAGAGTCTGCAGGCCTTTCACACCCAGAACATCCACTGACGTCAATGGAAATTTTGGATGATGACGGAGAGCAGTGATGATGTTGACTCCGGCAGTCAAAGCCTTGAGAGTCTAATGTTTAGGTTTTCTCTGCCTCAGTTTGTATATGCTGTCCCTCACCACACGCCGAATGCAGTACAAATGCTTGACTGCATTTACCTCAGCACAGCCCTGGGAAATAACAGTGAGCCTGTACCCTCATACCCCACTGCCAAGGGGGGACAGGCCGGCTGGGGAACTTGTCCAAGCTCACACTGGAAATTCGTGATAAACCGTCACTATGGACCTTAAATTCAGCCTCCTGGTGCCCTTTCCAAGTGCTTTCCCTGGAAGGCTTTTCATGCTTTTTATCTTTGCAGTAAATGAAATACTGAAGTGTTGCTTGAAGTGCCTCTCCAAACTGCAGGGACCTGCAGGGAATTGTCTAAGCCACTTGGGTTACATTAAAAATAATGTGGGTTCATGGTTCAGGTTTTCTTCCAGAAAGCAGTTTGGGGCATGTGGGCACGCCAGTAACTTTTTAAAGGCCAACATTAGCAAACCCATTCATACTGGGCCATGCAGGACACAGTTGAGTTGTGACTTTGGTGCTAGTGCATCTCCCAAGCCACCCAAAACACAGCCCTTGCTCCTCAGTGCAACACCCACCTGCAATGGGCAAGGAAAGGGGCCCTGAAGCATCTCTTCTGACAGCTGGGATGCCCTCCCCAAGAGCTGGAGTCTGTCCCCCCAGCTGGGCCCTGATGGCTGGGGAGGTTGATGATGATGCTGGGGGGCTGTGGTGCTGTGCTGTTCCCTGTCTGGCAGAAGCTGCACCTACAGAGGTGAGAGGCCTTCCCTTCAGGCAAGCAGAGCCCCAAGGGTTTTTCTAATTGCAGCTGCACAGGATAAAAGTGAGGAGCAAGAGCCTTCAGGGGAATGGTCCCTCTGGAGACCCAGCGGTCTCAGACCACTTCCAGGTGACTGGTGCAGCGGGAGATGCTCAGGAAGGTCTGAATTCATCAGCACTAAGTTGCTGGTTTTGAGCATCCTGTTTTTGAGAGTGGCAGCAGTCATTGTGTGCATGGTATGAGCAGGAGCATTCCTACTGGGCTTAGGCCTTAAGGACGCCTGCTCACCAGCCAGTCTCCTGGGATGAAAATATTTGCAAGTGCCTGCAACACCTGGCTGTGCCAGCATGCTCCTTCAACAGGGCATTCCCTGTCCTTGTTGCTCCTTGATAAACCCAGGAGGAAGAAGAGGTAATGCAGTACAGTCTTTAACTAACAATGGTCATCATCAAATTTTATGGCCAGCCATAGTCACTGCACAAATTGGATTTAAACAATCAGTGTGATATTTGCTTTGGGCAAGAAAGCTGTTTTAAGGGAATTACAGAGCCCTGTTATGAATTCCCTATTTCATTCTTGAGCTTTTTTGAACTCTTGAATAAATGCTGTCTGGAGCCGTGGTGCTGCTCATTTTCTCAGCTTGCTCTGTAGCTCCCTAAGGACTGTCATTAGCTCAGTACAGATCATTAATTGCTCCTCACACCCTGCCATGGCTGCCTATGCCTGGCTTTATGTGCTGCTGGTGGAGCTGGCAGGACTTTCCTTGGACTCCACTTAGGTGTGGTGGTGGGTCCCAGCATACTCTTCATCACAGCCCACTGTGCAAATGGGTCACTTCCCTCCAGCTCTTCCTCCAGCCCTGTCTCAAAACCAGTAGGAACTGTCTCTGCTTGCAGTGTGGGCATGCCAGTAACCCCCAGGAACCTGTGAAGCTTTCATTCCCCTCTCAGCTTCAGGCACTGCTGCTGTGGAGGGGAATGTCCCCTGGCCACTGCTTTGGTGGGCTCTAACAAAGATTTTAGGCCAGTCCTCAGTGCTACACCACATCAAGTCACGGGTTTAATTTCTTATGGACTCAGAAACAAGGTGCTCCACGAAGCAATCTTTGAGTGTAACTAAGAAGCTCATTTTTGTGTTCAAGTGTGATTCCTGCCTGGTCTGTGGGTGTTTGGAGCTTGCACATAGCAACAGTCTTACATCTTATTTGTATAATGCTGGTTGTCTAGAAGAGCATAAAGTACTTCAGGCTCTGGGTACCTCTGGGGTTGTAAAGGCAGAAAATGTTGGATAATTCATGATAATTTCAGCTGCCTGATTGCTGAGGGCATCTTGTCACACTAAAAGCTTCTTCTTGCCAGGAATACTTGCTGCATTTTCTGAAATGTGATTTGGTCTTGTTCTTTTAAATTTTTTTATTTAAATGTTAGTTTAAACAGTCTCTCATTAAGGTTTCTGAGTCTGTGCTAAGACTTGTCTTGAAAATGTGTATTCAGGTGGTTTGTAAGATTTGTATTATTTGCTTCTTTTGGAGCCATTCTGGTGTATTATGTAAATCCATAGCTAAGCATTTCCTGGGACCATTTATTGTGCAAACGTCTAGTATGGCACGTGCACAGTGCTGAGCAAAACCAATTGCTTCTGTCTTTCTAGCTCAGAGAAGGTCAGTCTGGAGAATTTTTATTTCATTTAATTTTTGTTTCATTTAAGAGAAGAAAACTTTCTCATTCCGTTGCCTATCAGAATATATTTTCTGCAAATGAGCTGGAAACTCCTAGAAGAGATAAACGTTTAAAGGCAGAAAACCAGCCCCAAACTAAGCATAGAAATAAGTAATGGTCAGTTGCAGATGCAGACATTTAAAAGTGGCAGCTGGATGCTTGATTGGCTTCTGCAGTTATTTCTTGCATGTAGAAGAAATATATATAGAATATAGAAAAATATGCCTGTGATGATGGGCATTAACAAACCATTAGAGTATTTTAGATAAGCCACCCTTTGCACCCTCTCCAGAAACCAGTGCTGTCACTGGGGCTGATTTTACCTCTGGGGCTGCAGGGCTGCCATTCCCAACAGGAAGGGTATAAGGAGAGACTGAAGGGCCAGGATCTGCAGCCCTAGTTCAGTCCCCAGCACGGACAGACTGGACTGGATAAGTACAGACATCTCTGAGGAGCGACAGGTCCGTGGCCGTGGGCTGTGGCGTTCCTCAGTAGGCGCTGCAGGCAGCAGGGCAGGCAGGGCACGCTAGCACAGCCAGGACAGGTCTCAGACCTCTGCCCCATGGAAGCTGAGGAGAGGCTTGTGCCCTCCCAGCACCTGGAAACAGTTTTCCTGAGGAAAGCTGCAGGCAGGGGTGTACAGGTTTTGTTGTAGGAGCCTCAGACCAGTGGGGCAATAAAAGCCATGGCAGGAGTCCCGGGCATCTCTCTGCAAAGTGCTGAGGCTAGCGGGTTCAGTCACGGCCTTTTATCATCTGGGACACGCCACAGGAGCCTCCGTGCAACTGTTCTGCTGGCATGTGAACCTGTGGTGACTCAGGAAAAAGGCTCTCAGGGACTGTCTTGATAAGTAACAGGAGCTGCTATAAAAGAAACATGCAGGAAAAGCAAATCCCCATGGCTCTGAAGGTGCAATCAACAGGCAGCCCTCATCCTGCCACTTTAAAGCACCCAGGGACTTTGCTTCTCTGCCCCAGCTTGCACATCTGTAAAGTAGATTTCATGAGCTCACCCTTCTCTTGCATGGCTTTAAAATCCACCCACCTGAGAGGCTGATTTTGTCATTGCTACCCTTTGGGTCAGTGCTGGCTCAAAGGGGAAGGAAGCAGAGCTGGAGGCATGATCCTTTTATCTGCAAAACACATCTACTTTCCTGGAGACCATTCTTGAAGAATATATTGGGTTAACTTGCATTTTTTATCTGTACAGGAGTCATACTCGCCTCCACTTGTGAGCTTATTGCATGAGACATGCTATGATCCTAACAGAATGAATTACAAAAAACGTCCTTGTGGGTTTTTTCACTGGGAAAAATTAAACTTGAGTCCAGTTTTCTTCTCTCCTATTACTGTCAAAGCATCTTGTCTGTCTGCTTTGCTTTTGCTTACTACAACTGGCTTGCAAGTCCTCCCAGAAGACATGGCATGACATTTTAGTCCATGTCTTTTTTTTTGTACATTGAACAGAAAATGTAAGACTGTTGCACATCTGCAGATTATTTATCCATGCAGGCCTAATTGGTGCAGGGATTAGCAAAACATGTTTTGCCTGCCAATCTCTAATCAAGAAGACGGATTCACTGGCACAGTGGTGGCTTTGCTGTGCTCCAGGGAGGTGATGCTCACTCTACTGAAAATCAGAAGCAATTTAGCCAAATTCAATTTGCAGGTACAGACCTTGCAAGGTCAAAGTAAGAAGCATGGTCTACAAAGAAATAATATTACCCTCTAAGAGCAACAGCAGATCCAAACCTGGTTTGGAGGAAAAGGCTCCAGTATAAGCCTTTGAAGACAATGAAGAAATTCTAGCAAAAGTTAACAGTCTGGAAAGGAGAAATAACTGGCTTGTGCAAAGTATTCCCTTAGGATGCGTATTGCTCCCAGAAATTTTCTACTTTGCTGCAAATTTCCCAAAGATGTAATGGCAGTTTCAATGGCTTACAAACCTTTCTGGCATAGGTCTGTTCTGCAGGGAGTATTAAGAGACCAAACCCCTGGCCTGGGGCAACACACTGTGTGTACTTTTTCTGGGTTTTGTCTACCTTTCCTCTTCATAGGTGGGATTTTCTTTTTTCATAATAGGGAAAAAAACATTCCTTCCAGTGTTGGCAAGATTTTATAAATTCATTTGCATGAGGTTCAGAAAAACAGGGGGAACATCATGACTACCTAGCAATGGTTAAAGACAAAACAGGCAGTGGAAGGTGAATAGTGTTAAATATATAATTACGAACTCAGTGGGGGAAAACTGGAGTTTTACTGTCATATTTTATTTGCACTGCAACACCTGCTTTCAATATAATTAACTCTTACTTAGCATAGAATTTTGGCACTGATGACTTCTGATTTGCTTCACTGGAGACGTTTGGTTCCAGTCATTGAGTTATTTTGCTAGTATTGTGCTGGAGACTTGCCTAATGGAGTAGAGCTAATTTGCCATTTGCTGGGTTAATGAAGATACACACTGAAAAGACTATGAGGAAGAACAAGATCTAGCACGTGAAAGCTAAAGAAACCAGCAAGCAATTTAGAGTTAGATACCAACAGAAGGTCGCTGTGCCTTAGGCTTTTCTGTAGTATCTTTCACCCCAGCTCCTGCAGCACCATGGCAGCTAGATGCTCTTTCCAAGTGACACTACACACGTCCTTCAGGCCGAGCTGACAGCACCTGTGACAAGGGCAAGGCACCAGAATCCTGGTGTGGGAGAGAGGGCTGCTGGCCAGACTGGCTGAGCCCTCATGGGGCTTGCTGTGGTGGGGGGCTTGTGCCACAGTGACAGCAAGGCGAGTTCAGTGGTGCTGTGTGGTGCCCACTGCTTTATTTTATACCCACAAGCAAGTTTCCATCTGCCTCCATCGTTGTCTTCCCATGAATAGGATGGCCTGAAAGCCAGGCAGCAGCTTCTGCTCCCAGATGCCCCCCGTACCAGCTGACATCCTGAGGAAGAGCAGTGTGACCAGGCCAAGTTTCTGCCCCTCTTTCTCTCCTGCACCATCCCATTACCCAACACACAGCAAGGCTGCCAGCTGCAGCAGTGCCTTCAGCAGCACCCCACGGTGAACACTTCTCACTGGAAACACCTCCCAAGGGCCACGTGTAACCAGGCTGCAGTGCCTTCTGTTCACATGGAGACCTCTTCCCCACGGTGTAATCCCACTCTTCATTTCACTCATGAGCCTTACCTCCTCCTCATGGTGTAATCCCACCCTGTATTTCACTCATGAGCCTTCAGGCTGTCTGAACGTGGACGTGGCACTTCTGGGTGGAAGCAAACTTTCCTGTATTGCTGGTGCAGCAATTAAGCCAGTACATTTCCCTTCCAGTATCCTTCCTCTGACATTTCCATTCCAGTCTTACACAGACTTTGGCTGTTGCTTTTGTTAGTGCCTTGCATTTTTATTTTAAACCAATTGCTGTGATTACAATGGAGCGCCAGCTCATGATGGCAGAATCAAGGAAAATAATGCAGGAAGATCATTTATCTCAAAAATACAGCATTACACCCTGCAATGCCACAGCTCCTTGCAATGTGCTGCCACCTTATCTGCACACAGCCTGGCACTTGCAGGAATTTACTCCTCACACAGAGGATTACAGAGATTAAGGGGGAGATCAGCTCAGCAGAGGGGCTCTGCAGGGTGGCTTCTCTGCCAAAGAGGAGCCATGCTCAGCATGATCTGGGGATTCACGGGGCCAGGGCACACCTGAGCTTTGCATCAACTTTCCCCTATAGCCTCTCTGGCTGTTGCCCACACCCAAAGTCCCACTATTACGTGGGCAAAGCAGGGTGCTCCCAGCAAGCGAAACTGTATTGTCAAGAGAGCACCAAAGCAGCTTCCAGGTTGAGGAGCAGATGAGAGCAGCAGGTGCAAGATTTATGGTAATGTGACCAGGAATAGGTTTGGTCAGCCTTAGATGACAATTTCTCTTTTAACACAAGGTGGAGGTTAACATGGGGGCTGTGCCAGTGTCTGTGCTGGGCCCAGAAAGTAGTGGACAGCAGGAATAGCTGTGTTCAAATCTTCTGTCAAAATATTTAAGCTGAAGGTTGTTTCTTCTGGGGTCATGCAGACTGTTTTGAGCTTACAGCATAGGTTATATCACAGTCCTGCCTGGCTTCCCATAACTATTTGTCTGCTGTTACTCACTGAAAACTCTCTTCATCAAATGCTTCCTGGTATGGAATCTCAAGCTGTGCTATGGCACCAAGGAAAAATCAGTTTTCCCAGTAAGCAGCAGCAAACCTGGGGAGACAATTAACTGTGAGAGGTTTATTGTATGGCACATAGTCATTCTGGTGCACAAAACATGCTGCATTCTCCCAGATGCTCCTCGAACTTCCCTGAAGATGCCAGGTAAGGCAGCCATCTAACCCATCTGCAGGAGTGCCCCTGTTTGGAACAGGGCTTGCTGTGGATGTGGGTGCAGGGCTGGCAGCACCCTTCACAGCCCTCAGAGTCCCTGGGGAGAAGCTTCCCTACAGCTCTGTGCTGGCTAA
The DNA here is from genome assembly GCA_013398075.1 of Notiomystis cincta. Classification (NCBI taxonomy): domain Eukaryota; kingdom Metazoa; phylum Chordata; class Aves; order Passeriformes; family Notiomystidae; genus Notiomystis; species Notiomystis cincta. The sequence continues at coordinate 125,328 of VZRX01022394.1, read as the reverse complement.
GGAAATCTCTGCTCTAAGAGGTCTCCTTTGAAAGCTGGAGCCAGCCTACAAAAAGCAATTGACACGTGGTGAAACCAGCCAAAACAGCTGAAAGGAAGCTTTATTGTATAGGGCAGAGAGAGGAGACTCCCAAAGTGGGCAGCTCAAGGTCATGATCCATGTCAGGGCAAGGCTGTCCTTTGGGGCATCATGGCACTACACTTGGTCTTTCAGAGATCCAGGCTGTGGTATCACAGAATCCAGTGGTATTTCCTAAACAAGAATCAGGCCCACAAGAAAGTAAAAGCACATGTTTCTACTGTATATGAAATAGTGATAGCAAATTCTATATGTAGGGAACAGATCTTAGCAGGAGGAACTTTTTTCCCCCAGGATGAATCCCAACATAAATTCCATTTTTGTCCTTTCATTTGAGTGCAGCCTTCCTGTTCCTTTCATACTAATCTTGCTTCATGTCATTTAATTTAAACTGTGCCTGTGTATTTTGTTTTCAGAGCATGAGGCTGGCTGCCTATGACACCCTGGCAGTCAAACCCTCCATGGTGCCTTAGGAAGCAGGTTTAAGCCTCTAATGAAGTTTGGGAGTGGCTTTTTCAGTGTGTCTCTGCTTCGTTTTGCACTCCCTGGGTCCCCTGTGGCAAGTGGCTGGTACAGTCAGTGCTGTGCAGGGCTGAAGGCCAGACTTGCAGTGGGTATAGCGTTTGTGGAAGGGGAGAATGGATCCAGGCCACACACTGAGCACAGGCAGCATCTGTCAGGGTCATGAGCATCCCTGAACAGTTCCAGCAGGTGGGAGGTCGAGCTGTGGTTTGTGGTGCAGGTGGGCAGCTCTTCTTCTGCTACAGAGAGGCAGTTCACAGGTTTGGCAGGGAACAGGCTGCTGCCAGCAGGCAGTTTTGCAGAGGACAAGGGACACTGAGTGACACAGTGCAGAACCAGCAGCTCAAATGAAAGTGTCCATGTACAGCAGCCAAAGTACAAGGTCATCACATCCAGAGATGGGCAAGTTCTGCATAGCTATGATTTCATACAAGGGACTGGCAGGCAACAAAACCCAATAAACACAAAAAATGTGTTTATCTTGCAGTCTTATACCTGCTGTAGCAGAGGGGCTGTAGGCTGAGGCTGATGCTGATGTAGATTTGTGGATGGGGAAATCTGATGAGGCTCAAAGAGTGGATGAGATTTTTTTTTAGGCATTCACCTGATACAGCCCTATCTTCTGGGAAATTGGATCAAAACAATGCTTTCATCTGAGTCCAAATAATGATCTTTACATGCCCAGTCTCAGGAAACAAACAGCTTGAAATTCGTGACAGCAGTGAAAACCTATTCGTCCATCATTGTCAGTAAGAAATTTAATTCTGCTCAGGTTTTGTCAAAACACCCCAGTAAAGTACTTCAGGGCCCCGGGGAGTTTGCAGGTTTGAAAGTAAGCAGTGGCAGTGCAGGCCAGGGCACTGTGCTGGCTGCTCCCCACACACCTTGCAGGCTGCTGGCCACAGCCCCAGCCCTGCAGGCTGATTCATTCCTTCTTTGTGTTGCTGAATTTCCATGCAGCCAACAGTTCCCAGCTCTGCTGCCAGGCAGGCACAGGCTGCAGATAGGTTTCCCCCCCACCCCTGCAGCCCCATCCCAGCCCTGCCAGCAGGGCCAAGCTGTACCCATCACCTCCTGTGTCCTGTTGCCCACTGCCACGTTCAGGACACAAACAAACTTCTGGTGCTTCTGCTCTTTGTGCCAGGGCTGAACCTGCTCAGGCTGCCCCCTGCTCAGGGATTCACAGCATCCCCAGCCTGGACTGCACACATGAGCTCCTGACTCCCCACTGCTGCTCCAGCTGATCCTGTGTGCTACTATGCCTTGTTCTCACCCCAGGGGGAACAGGCAGGTGCCTGCCACCCCCTCCTGCTTCTGCCCTGATGCTGCTGGAGATATGAGCCAGGTCCCACCCCTTGGGTGAAAAAACCCCAAACCGGGCTCTTACAAGGCTTCTTCCAAGCCCCACAAAGCAGATCAGGTGGGCACCAGCTCCCCATGGCTTCAGCTGGAGTGGGGAGCTAGGGGCTTTGCTGCCAACCCTTGGCCCTTAGCATCCTGCTGCCTACAGGACTGAGGGGAGGAGGATGACCCCACACTGCTTCAAGATGTTCACTGTGAAGGGACTGGTGGAAAGAGAGATTTCACCTCCTGTCGCCACCTCTCCCCTTGCTTTTCTTTGCAGCCCCTCCCATGTTTGCAGCTCCTGCCTGTTTGTACCCTGTGCAGGTGCTGGCTGTTGCAGCAGAAGGTGAAACTTGGGGTTTTTCTCCTCTTTAAGGTGTGTGCCTCTCTTTCCCCAAAGGAAAAGAAGAGGAGCAAAAAAAGCCATATATTTGCTGCAGACTTTGACTGGCTTATGTAATAACACTGCCTTTCTCTCCTTGTTTTAGGGAGTGCTGCCGATTTTTTGGAGACAATGGCTTGACTTTGAAGGTGTTTTTTACCAAGGCAGCACCCTTTGGTGTTCTTTGGACACTCACAAACTACCTTTACTTACATGCAATAAAGAAAATAAACACTACGGATGTCTCCGTGTTGTTCTGCTGCAACAAAGCTTTTGTGTTCTTGCTTTCATGGATCGTTCTGAGGGACAGGTTCATGGGAGTGAGGGTAAGTGACTCCTTATCTGTCTCCCCTCTTCCCCCTCACCCTTGTGTCTTTCCTTTACCCCTTGCCTCCTGCCAGCTGTGCCAAGCAGCACCCATGCAGACAGCTGAGCGGGCTCAGAAGTCCTTGCAGAGCAGGGATGCAGCCTTCCCTGCAGCGTTCCCAAGTGCCTGTGAGCTCCTGGAGCCCCTGGCTCCCCAGCCCAATGCCTTTGTGCATATTCCATCAGGAAAGAGGTAACTTGCTGCAGAGTGTGTCCCAAAGGAGAGTGTTGCTGTGGATGTGTGTCAGCCTTTGCCAGTGCCTTCCAAGTGACTGTTCCCAGGCTGCCACCAGACCTGGTTGTTTCTGACTGTGTATTCTCGCAAGCCCTGGCTACAGGCAGTGCAGTTCTGGATTTAACAGGGCCCTCACCTTACTACACGTGACAGCAGGCTTGCAGGGGGGGACAGTTACCTTTTACATCCATGTCAGGCAACACCAGCTGTGGACAGGAGAGGAGAGCTGGGCTGCCCATGTCACTTATGGAGGATCAGTGTCCACAGGGACTTGCATCTGGCCAGCAGCTGTGGGCTGCTCTGCTGGTGGCACCCTAAATGTTTCCTTACACTTTTAGATCTGCACCCCACACAAATGCCTCTGCAGCAGCAGCAGCAAGAGAGCCACGTGCAGAGGGTTTATCAGAAAACCCCTCAGCTCCCTGCTGACTCTGCTGCCATTCTGGCAGCCCTCAGCACGCCGAGTCCTTTGGCAGCACAGTGGGTGGGTGGGTAACCCACCATCCTGGGGCCAAGAAGCTCCTGCCAGGGCCAGGAACAACTGCAAGGAAAAGGCACCAGTGGGTCCCTCCTGCCTTGCTGCGCCAATTAATATTAATTAATTATCAAGATCATCAGTAATAACTGTAATTATTTCTCTCTCTTGCCCACCACTTGAGGAGCTCCCTGCTCACCCACTCAGGCTGGTAGTGCTAAGAAGAGGCTGTTGTGTAGAGCAGCTGAGAGTTAACTTTTCAGGAAGTATTCCTCTCTGGCAGGAGAATTTGGCAGGAGAGCTTGGCCAGTCTTTCAGTGGTGGCAGCCAAGAGGCTGCTCAGGGAATGGTTGCAAAATGTACCTGCCAAAAGCTCGGTGTGGCCAGCTGGTGTCTGCCCGCCCCTCTGCCCAAGTAGCCCTACCCTAAAATCAAATTAACTGTGATTTTTGAGTGCAGAAGCAAGGGTATCCTGAAATGATCCTGAAGCTAGGGAAGTCTCACTGTTATCAAAGCTGGGTGTGCTGGCCATTTCGCTAAATGAAAATAAGAAAGGGTATTTTTGTGTCTTCATCTCCCTTGTGGCACTGTCAGCTGTAGCACTGTTGGGACACCAGGAGAGATGGGGTATGGAGGGGTGACCACTGGGGCCTGCACCTGCAGCTTGCTCCTCAGTCTGAATGGGCCATCTCTCACTGTGGGATACAGCTGTGGCGTGGAGGGAGAGAAGCCAACCTCTGTGTGTAGGGATACCCACATGGACACGTGCCTGCTGGAGCAGAGGTGCTTCTTGGGCTCTCCTGAGTGCATGGCCATGATGGAAGAGCCAGGATGGTCAGGGACTTTGCAGCAGCTTCTTGGGCAGGTTGTCTTGTGCCATGGCAGGGGAGATGCACGGGAGGATGAATCCTGTTCTGGGTGTCTCCCTTCTCAAAGGGGCAGAAGGAGTGGAAGGAGCAGAGAAGCAGACCCAAGTGATGGTCCTGGCCATGTCCAGCTGCCTTTTGTTTCTTGCCAGCACTACTTTGGGAAAGCAGCAGTGAAGCAGAGAAGAAGAACAGGCGCCAGGACAGTGGTGGCTGTGTGATGTTCCTGCTGTGTGTTCCAGCCTCTCCCTGTGGCACCTGGCACTGGTGAGACTGTGGCAGGGGGGCTTCCCAAGAAGAAACAAACTGTCTCCTGAACAAGCTGTCTCCTGAAGAAGGAATACAGCTCCTTCTCAGGTGGCAGGCCAGCAAGGGACCTGGGTGCAGAGAGAAGGGAGAAGGCTGCAGGCAGACTGGGCTATTTGCTCTTAAGCAGTTGTGGCATCCTGACCTGTGGCAATATGAGAGTGAGGAGGCACTTGTCCTTAGGGGTTGGAAGGGCACATGGCAGCACAGCAGTTTGTGTGACACAGTGGGAGTGCCAGGGCACTCCTGTCTGCAGAGGGACATAGCATGGAGTCTTTTGAGAGAATCATTTTCTTCCCTCTTTCCTCTCTTTTCTGTACAGCCCATGTGAAAACCAGCAGGCAGCAAGAGTGTCCCTGCTGAGGGACAGCCTTAGGATGTCCCCAGCACTGCCTTCTTCCTGGGACTGGCAACCAGGAGGAAGGACAGCTGCTAGGGCTTCTCTGGGAGTGACACCACATGGCCTGGTCCCAAAGCACGTGGTCCCTCGGGGCCACACTGTGTCAGAGCTGCTGACCCTCTTGGAAGCACCCTTTGAGAAGGTATTTGGCAGATGAGGCTGCAAGGGGGAGAATGCCTTGCCCTGCAGTGAGTGCTTTCCCATACTTCTGCTCCATCCCCACACCAGTGCAGCAGGATGGATAATGCCACAGCAAAGCTCTGACTGAACATTTGGGTGTCCCTGTTCATGCCCCCTGACAGAGGCAAGGTGAGAAAGGCAGCTGCTCAGTGAGGTTAAAGCAAGTACAAGTATCCTATTTGACCTTCAGAAGTGCAACAATAGTTCTATAAGCACATAAATCACAATTTGGCTGGAATTTCAATGTAAGGGCAAGCTACAAGTTCCCATCCTTGCCATTCAGATACATTTCCCTTAATGAAGTTGTGCTCTTCCCCCTTGCCCTTCACTGTGCCCAGAGAACGCCTGCCTGTGCTGTGAGCTGTCAGAGGAGACACCCAGCTAATGAAGCTGTGAGTGTCTGAAGCAGTGCCTCTGCAAACCCTGCAGTGCTGTGACATCTGCAGGCACTGAGCAGCCTGCCACCACCACTAATGATGTGCTTGACAGACAGGCTGAAAGGCTTTCAGGAAGGTGTAGGTGACACCCCTGGCAGGACACCAGGAGACTGTGAGGTGAGGCCAAGATTCATCTGACACTTGTGACATGCTTGATGGAAGAGACAAGGACCTCTGCTCCAGCAGAATGTTTGCAGACTGCATTTATTTGCTTTGATCTTTGACTTCAGTGTTTCCCTCCATGCTACGGTGCACAAAACAGCTTGGGATCCAAGAGGGCCATCACTTGCAAGTGCCTCCTGTGTACATAACATATAGACAAGCACATCTGCCTGTGGGACTTGGAAATAAATGTCCTATCAAACCTCAAACTGTAGTCTTCCCCTCCAACCAGGCAGAGACAATCTCTTGGAAGGTGCTCTGAAGCTGATCAGCTCCCAACATAAAAAGCAAAGCTGGAGACTTTCCATTCTGCAGTCCACGCATGCACCCCACAAGTTTCCAGTGCAGAGGCATTTCAGCTGCCTGTGGGGGTTGAGGCAGGCTTCCTTTGATGATGCACCTGGAGGTGCCAGCTGGATGCCACAGCCTGGAATGTGGTTGTGGTTCTCCTCAGCCTTCCAGTGAAGGCTGGACAGGCCCCATGCAGCTCACAGGAGGACAGCCACACCTGCAGCAGATGCCACAGGAAATGCTGCATCTTCCACTCCTTGTCAGCTCGTCTGTAGCACGGGTGATGTTGAAGGAAGGTATGGAGTTGCCATCTTTCAGATAAGCCTGAGCCAAGTACCTTGCAGCTCTCCAAAGAGCCCTAGTGAGTCAGAGCTAAGGTGCCTCCACCCCCCAAGCCTGCCTGCAGCAGCTGCCTGGAATGGACACTTAGAAAAATCTGTCTAAATAGGAAAAGTCTGTAATGATATTTCCTCCTGAGACTTTCCAGCCTCCAACAATTTGAGCCTCAAGGACTTCCTGAGATGGAAGCAGTGTTTCTATAGCTAATATTCGTTGATGGAATTTTTTTCTTCCATGAGTTTATCCTTGTAAACTTTTCACATCCACAGGGTGCAACAGCAAAGCTTTCCTTCACTTAATTATGTGTTGGGTGAAGGAAAATTTCTTTTTCCTTGTTCTGCACCTGCCTCATGCTAGTCTTACTCAATGACCTTTTTTCTTGTGCCTCTGAAACCACACAGAGTGTCTGAATTTTTATTTGACAAGCATCAGCACACTGGTGAGAGAACTGCTGAGGTCCTTCAGTGCTGCCTGTCTGAAACAGCCCCCCACTGCTGTAGAGCCATGCAGGGTGGGGGGGTGTTTCTCCTTGCCTTTGAAAAGAAGCCTGTCCTGGACTATTTACACCACCACAAAACTTCACTTTAGAAATGATGCCCCACAGCTGTGTGTGGAGAGACCAGATGCCAACCAGGCTGCAAGCCAAGATGCTGTATCTGAACCTCTCCAAATGTGCAGCGTGTACACTCAGCCTTTGCAGCTCGTACTGGGCTCCACCCTGATCAGGTCATAAATCAGCATTCTGCTTTATGCCACCCTGCCATGACACAGCAACACCTGTGGAGAAATTGATGAGGTTTTGTTTGCAAAAATGGGCCATTTTTCTGTTAGGGGAAATTGAAGGTGTTGATGTCAGTGTGCAGGAAGGATCTGCTGGATGATTGTCTAATTCATAGGTGTCCCCTGGCACCAGCCCCAGCTCAACCCAGGGAAGAGGCTGCTAGTGCTGCTGGGGTTGGACCTGCAGCTGGTAAAGGGGCTGCCTCACCACATCTTGCTCATCAGGCAGCAGCAGAGCTTGGCACACAGACTTTCCCCCTGCATCTTCACTGCAGCCCTGGTAGCTCTGCTGGAAAAGATGAGAGGAAGCTTATGGATTTATAGGCAGCTGTAGCATGTGGATGGGGCTTAAAACCCATGAGTCTGGTCCTGGGAGAGGGGACAGTTGGCTGGCATTTACTCAGCTATGGATCAAAATAAACTAATATCCCAGTCATCTTGGAGGCATGGCCACAACCATGCAGTCAGAAGGCATGTGGTCTAATCAGGGCATCCCTCACACCCCTGTGCAGAGCCAGGAAGCATGAGCATACAGAAAACCCTATTCATCCCAGAATTAACACCTTGAGAGGCTGAAGGTATCTGGCAGGACAGTCCCAGAGAAGCCAGGGTTTCTTGTTGATCCTGGCTTTGGGAATGCTCCTTCTGTTTGGGAGACCCCTCTCAGGCATTGCAGTGTGCGTAGCTGGCTGAAAAAAACCTCCTCCTACTCTCTGAAATTACTTGTCTAGACTGGAAAGTAGTGGCATGAATTTAATTCCCCTGTTTATTTCTATAACCTTTTTCCTCCAAAACTTCAACAGGACTCGAAGCCTTTTCTGCAAGCTCCAGGGAATTATTACTTGTGTATTACAGTCATGCACAGGCTGCAGGGACCCAGTGATGGGAGGCACAGCGGCAGAGATTAAATCCCCACTTCAGCTCAGTCGGAGGCACTGAGCCCTGCAGCCTGGCCTGCCGCACACGCCCCAAGCAGCCACTCCTTTGCAGCTCTGCCTGCAGCTTCCCTGCAGCCAGGGAAACCACGAGGGCAGGCAGCATCTGCTCCCTGGTGTTGGCCCAGGCTTGCTACTATTTCCTACATAAGCAGATGATGCAGAAGTACTGTGCTCGCATGTAAATGTGCCTGCCTGTTTCTCCGCCGTGGGGGTTGTCTAGTAACACTTTCTTGCTTGCTTTCTTTGTCTCCAACCAGATCGTGGCTGCTATATTTGCCATTGCAGGGATAGTTATGATGACGTACGCCGATGGGTTTCACAGCCACTCCGTTATTGGGATAGCCCTGGTGGTGGGCTCTGCCTCAATGTCTGCTCTCTACAAGGTAAGCATACCTGGCTCTTGCCCCCAGAAGTGCCTGTCACCCTCCCCACTCACTTTGGCTGTTCCTGTCTTACTTGCAAACCTCTGTTCAGTGCCATGCATCCTTCTTTGGGAGCTCTGCCATAAACACACTGGCTCTGCAGCACTGCATTCAGGTGTTCACTTGCTTTGATGTCTGCTCTCACTCTAGAATAACTCCTCTTTCCTTGGAATAGTCTTCTGCAGTGCTCCTCCACCAGAGGGAAGATTTCCAGATGTCCCACCTTCATGAAAAATGAGGCCGCTTTTCCACAGATTCTGGATTTAAGCACTCATTCCGGAAGCACCCTGCAGAGATTTAGCGTCTTTAAGTCACTTTGTTACCTCCCCTTGCCAGTCCTCCTTCAGTAACATATGTAGCCTGAGTTAGGCTTAAATTATTGCTTGTCATGGAAGCAATGGCATCCTTAAAATGCAAAGCACATTCCTGTGAATCAAGACTTCATCCTGAGCAGCTGGATGAGCTGCACTTCGTGTGCCTTCTCTGCTGAGCAGAGCCATTTCACACAGCCTGAGCCACTTCTGGGCTTGCCTCTGTGCTGCTCACAGTGCTCAGAGTCACAGTCCACAGTGAGGAAAAAGCACTTGTAGGGTGTGGTTCACCCGCCCAGGCTCGGATGTGTAGATTAGGAGGAGATGTAGACATCTGCACCTGGTCTAATGAATTGCACTGTACCAGTCATTCAACAGGAATTGCCCAGGAGAGCCCTGCAGTCCTAACACCAGCAGTCCAGGGAGACTTGCCAAACTGAGAAGCATCTGCCTGTGCCCCTCAGCACAGAGCTGCGATGCTTTCTGCCCGCTTTTTCAGATCAGACAATACCTTGCATTAGAAAGGTCATGAAGTTTCATACAGCTCATTCCTCTAATAGAGCACTTCCCTGCAGGACCAGAGACATGGCCCTCCAAAACAGAGAAAAATCAAAGGCTAGAGCCTAGCTCTGTTCCCTTTCCCACGACACTGCTGCTCTTTCTGGAAATGGGAGTCTCAGGGCTGTTCCACCCGAGCCTGTGCACAGAAGGATGGTGGTGGCAGTGCCAGCAGGGTATTACTCTGCAGTGTGCTCTGCATGCCAGGACAGATGAAGCTCTGCAGCTTGTTGTGCAACACATGCTGCTGTCACTGCTGCTGCCACCCTGCTCTTGCTTTCCACAGTCTGGCTCAGTTTCCATGAGCTGTGTATGCCAAAGGGGCAGGCAGATCCACGGGCAGACAGATCACACCGTGTGCAGCACAGCCACTGCTGTCCGTGGCTGGAGTGGGAGGACAGGTCGAGGTGGCCCTGCTGGGGGCAACACAACACGCTGTCCTTAGGTGGCAGATGAGCAGGAAGTGGCTTTTGGGACGTTTTGCTCCATATTGCAGGGCAGCAACAGAGCTGCACTGGCCAGTGATGGCTGTGGGATGGTGGGAGTGGGCAGAGCCCTGCAAGCACCTCAGCCCTGCAGACTTGCCTGCTCTGTAGGCAAAGGAGAGAGCTGACACTGGCGAGGGGGGCTGCCTCTGCAGCACAAAACACTGAGTCTGAGTCCATCAGCTGGCCTGGTCTGCAGCCAGGAGCAGAGGAAAACTGTACCCAGAGCATGATATCCAACAGACTCTCTGCAGCCAGTGCCAACTCCAGACAAGACCTGTCCACAGGCACTCCCCAGTCACAGATGGGCAGCTCACATCCTTCATTTCTACTGTCTTTTTTTCCTTCTCCCACTAACAAGCCAAAGGTTTTTATTCCCATCCTGCAGTTTCATTAGCCAGGCTGTATCTGTGCTCTGGGCTAGGGGGCTGCTGCTCCACTATCTGGAGATGAGTTCCCAGGGAGAAGGTGGAAGGACAGCCAGCCAGCATGGACTGTGCTTGCCCACCACCACAGCACTGCTCAGGTGGCAGCCAAAGGCCTGGACCACTGATGTCTCATGCAGGGAGATAATAAAAATCTTGGTCTCTTCCCCCTGCCCTGCTCCACAGTCTTCTTAATGTCAATTTTTCTGGAGGTGCAGAAAAAAGACTGAAGGGTGTAAGCTGGGGTCAGTGACCTTTCCTTTCAGGAGGTGCACAAAGGTGCTGAGTCCCCCTTGTGCATGGACTCAGTTGGCAGCTGCCTCTGCCTGTGTTCCAGGGGGTGCCAGCAGGCTGAAGGCTGGGCCACACAAGCTGCTCATCACAGTTTCACAAGCAGCCATCCCAAGTGTCCAGCAAGCATCACTGCACAGGTGCCAGAATAGAACACCAGCATTCCAGGGATGTGGTGCAAGAGAGTTAAACCTATGTATTTTCCTCTTTCAGGTTTTATTCAAACTTCTTTTGGGCAGTGCTAAATTTGGAGAAGCTGCCTTATTCCTGTCTGTGTTAGCTGTCTTCAACGTCCTCTTCGTTACCTGTATTCCTGTCATCCTTTATTTTACCAAAGTGGAGTACTGGAGCTCTTTTGACATCATTCCTTGGGGGAACCTCTGCGGATTTTCAATTCTCTTATTGAGTGAGTAGATGGGGGGGCTCTCACACTGCTCGGGGTGGAGGAGGGTGCCAGAAACTGGCCACTGGTGGAAGCTGCAAACCTCTCCCATACTGGAGCTGGTTTTCCTTTTTCTCAACCTAATTATTAGCCTGAGATGTTAAGAGAGGGCCCATTCCTAGGGGCAATGTAGACCTCACTTCTGCTGTTATTACCACACCAAAATACTGTGTCTCTCTTTAGAATGTGCTGTGGGACTGAACTGTAAAGTTTGCCCTAATTTCTCCTGATGAACTCTGGTTCAAAGAGACAGGTGATGCTTGCCTGGGCTGCAGTGGAAGCAGACCTGCTGGAAGGGCATTGTCTTGGGCTCATCAGCATCCCCACAGCAAGGAGGTTAGGCCAGGCCAGTCAAGGCCAGGCTCCAATGCCTCTGTTGCCTGCAGTAATAGCTAATTGCTACTGCTAAAGAGGAGGAAACTTTTGAAAATGTAGTGTTGCATTGAGATGGACATTTTGATAGGTAGCAATCCTCTCTTCTGTTGGTACTGCTGTGCCATTAAAGAAGCCCAGCTCAGGAGCAATGCCAGTCTAAGTTTTAATGGTTAATGGTTATCAGAAATGTGATGTTGTTCATTGTTAAACTAGATGTGTTGACTTGCTGCCACAGTTGGTCCCTAAACTGGATGATGGAATTGCATCTCCTAAAACATTAATTTCTACTGGAAATAGCTCTTCTCTACCTGTCTTGAGTCCCAGCTCCTTTTACCCTGAACAGTCACAATGCTTGACTCCAGAAGTACCTCCAGTTACTTATCAGTGGACTCAGTGGAAGGTGTCTGTAAGAAAGTGGTGCAGAGCTGGCGAGCAATCACTGGCACGTGCAATACATGGGCACCACTGGAAGACAGCCCCAGCTCCCAGCAAGCTCAGCTGGCAAGGCTCTCCTGACTCTGCTAAAGCTAATCACCTTAAAACAAGGGTGAATTTGATCCAAAGTAATTATTAATTTGTCATTAAACACTCCACAAACATACGGTTTTAGAATGGAGTGATATAATAATCATTCCGTAGTAACGATATTATAATTTCATTGTATGAAATTATATTTAGCAAGTTCCTGCCTGGAAGAGGGTTTAGAGCATCTTCCACCTGCAACTGGAGGCAGCTTTTCTACACAAAAAACACCCAGACAGAAGCTCCTGTTCAGCTGAAATCTCCCAGATGAAGTGTTTAGTCTTCCAGCAGGGCCCAGTGGATCACTGGATCAGTATAAAGAGTGGGAATTACTGCACATGACACTGAGAGACTGTACCCAAAACCCACCCTGATCCTGCCACTGCACTCCAGAGGGATATAGAGTTCCTCAGAAACAGCAATGTCTCAGGCAGGTGGACATGCAGCAGACAGACCTTTCAGCAAAAACAGCAGAAGCTGATGTGCCCTTTATCTGAACCAAAAATAGAGTAATAGAGCATAAGTGTTTAAAGTGACATTCCTTCTGCCTAGTTTCACTGTACTAAAAGATGTTTTTCTTTCTTTCATCAGCATTCAATATTCTACTAAATTTTGGGATTGCTATTACCTACCCTACCTTGATTTCTCTTGGAATTGTACTGAGTGTCCCAGTGAATGCAGGTAAGAATTTCTGTCTTTTGCATCTTAATGAATACATTAAATCTGTGGCCTTACAAATACACAGCAGGGATAACAGAAAAAAGATTTATTAAACACATTTTGTATCTTCTCTCAAAGACTTACAGAGATGACACTGATTAAAAATTTATTCTTTATGTCTTAAATATGTCAGGGCTGTATAATATTACATGAATATTCATAATCCCTATAATTGGTTTTTAAATTACTGTCCAAAGAAGGCTGCATACTGAAAAACAAAGTAGATTTGAAGACATTCATCTCTGGGCTGGAATAAAAACCCATGGATAAACCAGAAATCAATTCTTAATGATTTCTTCAAGGCAGGCTTAACACTAAATTCAAACAAATAAAACTGCTTACATTTTAGAGCAGATATGTACTAGTAACTCTGCTTGCCTTGGTAAATAACATTGTAGGTGTTTGTCAAGAGCACTGGACAATTCAATTTTGGACATAGCCTGGTACATTTCTCTGACAGTTTTTCTGAAATTTAGTGAAAATCAAGAGACTGCAGGGTCTGAGAGGGCTGGGCAGGGGAGTGCAGACACAACCCCAACCTAAAGCAGCTCCTAAAACCCAGCATGCTCAGCTGGTGCCACGGCTCAGGTGGCAGCTCCCAGCTTCCTGCTGACTATGCGCACACAGAGCCGGGCACTGCTCTGACAGATTTCGCTACCAGAAGGTGTAATTCCTCCAGAGTGTGCACATGGCTCAGCCCAGGCAGGGTTTCTTACTTCACAGGGCACTTAGGGTGACAAGAAAAATGTGCAATCAGGAGCTGCTGTGCAAGGAAGGGAAATGCCCCTTTCTCTGTGTCCCTGGACCTCAACAGGAGTTCTGTGCTGTTGGTGGCAGGGACATACCCTGCTGTGTGCTCAACCAGCAGGACATACTGCCCTGGCCATCACTGCCTCCATGGCCATGTTCTCCTGCCCCAGCCAGCCCTCAGAACTGGGGAGATGAGGGGGAGGGAAGGGGATACTGTCCTAATGCCTTTTCCCATGTAATAACACCCATTCCATGTCCCACACAGTTGTTGATCACTACACGAGTGAAATTGTCTTCAATAGTGTCCGAGTAATCGCCATAATCATTATTGGCCTGGGCTTTCTCCTGTTGCTCTTGCCAGAGGAATGGGATGTCTGGGTAATAAAGCTCCTCACACGTCTCAAGGTCCGGAAGAAGGAAGAAATTCCCGAAGGGAACGGAGACATTGCTTCAGGACTGCCTAATAAAAGCCGGAGAACTCGCCCTTCCATGTCATCCTTTGCTCATTAAATGCTCTTTTTACCAAAACTTTGTGGTTAACGTTATATATGATGATGCAAAGGTCTTTTCTTGGGAAGAAGCACACCTGTCCAACACGGTGTACATACCTGTACAGTTTTGATATGATCACCATCTAAAGCATCGAGTCTTGGCATGTCCAGTTTGCTTGTACTTTTTTCACATCTGACCTTTCACTTAAGTAGTACACTGAAAAGAACAGCAAACCAAGAACCTCTCTTCTCTTTTTAAATGAATGTAATATATAGTCAAAATATATTTGCATAGGTTATTTTAAAGAATGACTTTCATGAAAAGCAGGGCAGACATTTTAAACATTAGGTACTGAATGATGCATTGCACACTGTGATTTAAAAGAAACAAATGCTATGCTACATCACATGTTTATTTTTGACCAGAGCTGTACTTTGAAAGTTTTCAAGGAGAAAAAAAAAAAAGGGAATCTTTTCGGGGATGGGAAGACGGGAGGAAGAGTGGAAGGAAGATTTAGAAATCACTCTATATCGTTGAGCGCATGTTGCGCCGCAAACAGGGAAAATTCAAGCGCAAAAAATGCTTGCACTAAAGCACTAGAGAGAAAGCAGTCTAGAGCCCAAATCTCCTTATTCTGCATATGACTGTAGTCCACGTTTAAAATCATGCAAGAGAAATCCAGTGCCTTCTACAGAACTCTTGTCTTTATCCACGCAGAACCAGGTCCTGCTGCGAGGCACTTGCAAAGGCAGGGCTCAGGTTTGTGGCCCCACGGGGCCCCAAATTCCCACCGAGATCAGGACGTGCCTCCCGCACACGCCGTGGCTGCTGTGGGAACGTGGGGCCCAGGGTACTGCAAGTTCGAGCGCAGGAGACCTGGTTCTCTCCTCACTTCACAGGTGTTACCCCTTGTGGAGCTGCGCTTGAGTAGTGCCGGTGTGAGGGAGGGGAAGTCTTGGTCATGGGTGGGACGATCCGACCGGAGCTGATCAAAGGGGCTGGCAAGAGCGTGGTTGCTGATGTACAGTCTGAGAGCATGGACTAAGGGGGTGAATCGCCAGTTGCTTTTACTCCATAATTGTGAGTGTTAAGAGTTAAAAATGTAAGATATTTACATCAAATGTAACACTTTTTATGAAACTTGTAAGCACCAGGATGTTTACTTACGCGATTTTGGTTCGCCATTAAATTTCTATCTGTGATAGATCACATGCTATGTAAAAAGGGGGGGGGAAAGGTTATAGTTTACTATTTTTGAAGTTTACATTGTTGCATACAAAATTAAAAGTGTTCTTTTGAACTGCTGCCATAGCCTAAGGTCCCTGCTGCCACTGAGGTCCTCTTTGTCTCAGGCAGGGGTGGCATCCACTTCAAAACATTTTAGCAAATCAACTTCAGATTCCATTATCTGTTTGGCAAAGCTAAATAATAAAAGATTTTAAACTCAGTCTTGGTCACTGGTATCCTTTTCCTTCTCTTGACTGAACCCTTCTTGCAGTTCTGCTGTGGGTAGTATTGGCCAGAGTGATCAGAAAGGAGAGACACGATCATCAAAGCAACCAAGCCTGCATCTCAAGGCGTTGCTAGTGTGTCTGTCCAAGACAGCAAAGCCTGCTCTAGACCTAGACAAACCCACCTAGAGGGATGCTGTTAGGCATCAGTCAGGAAACAGATGTCCAGCAGAAGCAGACCAAAGGAAAAATTGATCTTGGAATGCATCAGTGAGCAGCCACACATGCATATGCTAACAGGTATTTAAGGACTGTGTGTGGGACATGAATTTGTATGTTAATAATCAGGCCCTAGACCAGGCTGTATGCTTGTCCTCACCATATTGCTCAATGACCAGACACTAAAGACTTGCTAACAGAGATTATACACCTGAATTTTTAAATCTGTTCCTTTGGGAAGAGGAGGGTAAAGGCACAAGACAGGAGCACAGGTACAACTCCAATAACTGCTTTGAGGGGCACACATAGAGACTTGAGCTCAAAACTCACAGATTCAAATTTATTCCATCTTCAGACAAATCATTTTTTCATCCTTGAAGATGTCATCCTCCCCAAGCCTCATCTCTGAGCAAGGCCAGGGAAGAATATACAAACAGTCCTTCCATTTTCCAGTCCCAAAAAAGTGGCATCTTTTATGATCTCCACACATCATTTTGCTATATGTTTGATGCAGTCTGGAGGTATTCAAAAGGCTCAAATACCATTTTAAACTGCTACTAATGTGTGTTTTTAACCACAATGGAAGCAGGTTCTTTAGCATTTGGTATGGATTGTGGGGGAATTTATGCACCAGAATGGAGAGGAGCATTAGTAAAACTCTGATTTACCAGAGACAACTAAGTCATTGCTGCTGTTGGCTCATCCTTCCTGAGAACAGGCTAAACACATGCAAGGGCTGGGATTTCAAACAGCACTTCATGACCCATCTCTCTCCTGAGTGGGAACTGTGCAAACCAGATTTACCCATGTAAAGCAATTCTGAGCTAGCCATATTAACCAGATGACATTACCTACGTTTCTTCAGGCAACACCTTGCCCTAAGCATAAACACCTGACTTGACAGTAAGCCACTGTGTGGCAAAACCTTCCAGACAGTGAAGTCCAGGGTGTGACTAGGAGAACAAGAGCACAGCATGTCCATATGGTATGTGTGCACATCTCTAAGTGCCAAAGCATCACAGGTCTGAAGCTCAGGAATGAAAAACACTGGAGTTGTTGGCTTTCACCAGCAGGACAGGCCAGAGCAAATCCCTCTGAAAAGGCATTAGATGTAACTGGGCCACCCTTCAGGTGAAGGCAAGATTGAACTCCTGATCTCAGACTGCTAAAGGATGCCCAGGACAAATTCAGTGCCTTGGAGAGGAGGGCTGAGCTGTGGCACTCTCCTGCCCTCAGAGGGCAAAGCACTGTGTGCAATCTCTGCAGCAGTCTGTGAGTCAGACTCACTGCTGGCCTGAATGGATCCAGCACTGCTCTGCAGGGCTGTACCTGCTCTGAGCACAGAGCCACACGAGCCTGGAATTAGCACTTGGCCACCCTGAGCCTCCTCCTCAGGCAGAACTGCAGGTCCCTCCAGCGTGAGGCTTCTTCAGTGTCTCTGAGGCTGGTCTCCTGCATCACATCATGCTCTGTGTGTCTCCTGCCCTCACAGAGCACTGCCAGCCACAAGTGTGCACCCTTCTTCAAGGGCTGACCTCAACTGGCAACTTTCTGCCCCAACTTAGCCCTCAAAGTGTCCAGAACAATCCAGGGGGCTTGTTATAAGAGCAAGTTGAGAAAAAAAAATCTCAGAAAAGCAAATAGCATCACCAGATCTCATTGCAGCTGTCAGCTTTCACTGCTGCACAATACAGCAGTGAGAAGGCACAGCAGTTCTCCTGCTCTCTTGTGTGCCTTTGTCCATGTCCTGTTGTCTCCTACTGCTACCTTTACAATAATTTTTTATTGCAACTCTCCACAGTGACTGCACAAGCTTTTTATCAGCACATGGGTCAGAGATAGGCTTATTTTAAAAAGCTTTTCCTGTTCTTCTGTTTAGAATGGCTGTATTCGTATCAGCAGTCTTCAGAAAACATCCATGGAGGGCAGAAATCCAACCACAATAATCAACAGATGAACAAAAGATGCTGAAACCAGTATTCAGCTTAACTGTTTTGGGTGCTGAGGGTAACTAGCAGGACCTACAGATCACCAAGTTCTGGGGCTGAATTAATGTCTCCTGTGAGCTCAGGAGTAAATCTCCCATCTCCAGCTCTCCAGAGTGCTCTAAAACAAAGCCAGTGCAATACTGAGCTGGTCAGAGTTACTAAAGGTCACCACCTTTAGTCTTCAGCTTACAGAGAAGGAAACATGACCAGGCTGACACCATGTCTGGTCAAAAGTTCACTACAGTGCCTGCAGGCCCAAAAACACACTGAGAAGTGAAGGATTCCCTGTGCAGTGAGTGAACACAGAAGTCTAGGTGGACTTGCATAGCTCTGGATCATATTCCAAATAAACTCACAAATGTGCACAACTGACAGACATGGAAACACCCTCCTGTTCACTGAAAAGGATGTAGATTCTCCAGCCCTCCAGAAGCCCCAGGAATAGCACCAGCCACCTTGCCTCAGCTGTGTGGGCTCAGACAGCGAGCTGGGACTGGGCATTTCTTCAAGGAAGGGGGAAAGAAAAGCAGCCAGAAACAATGCAGCTCATGTGAAGCAGAAGCTCAGGGGAGCTGGTGATAGAATCAGAAATAAATGCCTTTTGTGAAACACCTCCCAGGGCAAGATGCTCACCTGTCCATTGCAACAACTCCAGTTTGAAGAAATGGAGTCTGTGTATATGCTGTAAAGCCATAAACTACTGTGAGTTTGGCTCCCTGTCCCCTCCTTGTACTGCAGAAAGGATGGAGACTTCAAGGCCTCCAAACCCAAGCCATGTCCTGGTAAAGGCCAGGGCTGAGAAGCTTCTTTCACAGTCCAGTCCTCATTGCAAGCTCTCTCTGCAGAAACTGCCTGCAGAAATGGATTTTGATGGATGAGTTTAATTACCTCATCATAATTAAAAGAGAAACAATTAGATTCTCTTCTCCAGCTGGCATGTTCTAGGGCATTTCCATAATAATCTGCACCTTACGCAGAAGAGATGAACATTAAAAAGAGAAGTAAGAAAAAAAAAGAGCATAAAGATCTCATGACCTGTAGCCTAAAAATCTTCTAAGGGGAAATTGAACTCCTAAGGACAGGACCAGTAGCTCAAATGAATGTTTCTAAATATAATAAACCTTATATATTTCATTTCTACCTGAAGCTCTTTTAGAGGGATCTTCCTATATGCACAAGATCATTTTAAAGACAGTAGCAATTAGTATTTATCCATGTACTTTATGGACATACCAGGGTGCAAACAACCTCTCAGAAGTGAAGAGTGGAACTTCTAAGCAGAGTTACAGTTCAGGAAAAGGCTTAAACAAGGGAGGTTGTGGAACTCACGTCAGCAGTGTACTTAGAAACCTGTTATATGCAATTTTTCTACAATGATCTAGAGACCATAAAACTGTCTAAAGACAGTTCTTTAATCCTGCTGAAGTAGATGATCCCTTTAGAAGAGAAATCAAATTTTCCAGCTCTTTATCCCCAGGTTTCCCTCCTCTTCTAGATTCAATCCACCTAACATCTCAAGATAGCCATCAGTGCATTGATTGGGAACAACAGCAATCAAAGAACTATTTTGCTGTTTGGCTGCATGACAGTGACAGATCCCCTCTCAGTGTTAGTCTCTTGAATCAGTAAAAGAGTATTATCAGTAGAAGTTTTTTTGACCAACCATTTGACCAATCAATGACCAAGAAGACTGGCCTAAGCACAGCTCCTCTGGTAATCTTTCTCCTTTTGAACAGCAATAATTCATAATTTTTTCCTGTTATTTCCTGCCTCACTTCCCAATTATTAATCCACAAGAAAATGTCCTTTTCTCCACAGTAGTTTCATTTCTTTGGTAAGAAGGATCACTAAAAATACTTCAAAAATCAAGTGTAGTGTTTCCAATTATCTCAAAAAAAAAAGAACCAAGACAAGTCTGCAGAAAGTCATCCATCTTTCAGACTCCTTTTAATATGAAAGGACAAGACAACTGAGAGATTGAAACTTCAGCAACATTTTGCCTTCCCTTAAGGGAGGGCTTTCTTGCCTAACTGCCACAGAATATTTACACCAAAACTCCAGCTTCTGTAAATACCCACGACTGACCCAGACATTTAGAAGATTCGTGAGTTAACACCTGGATTCCTGTGAATTCCAAGCAGCAGGATTTGTAATTACTTAAAAAACGTGAATTTGTCTTTCCTGGCTATGAGCAGATATTATGGGCCAGTAAACACAGCTTTGCAGTCTCCCAACAATAGGTCTCACTGTCCTTTTAGCTCCTGAAGCTGCTAAATTTTTAATGACTGCAGCCTAGTAGGCAGAGAAAGCTCCATAATGGTCTCTTTTTTGGCCAATTACACATTTTAAATGCCTTCCTAACTTGTACACAAAGCATCACTCTTTCACTGTGTGATTTTGGATTTGGTCAAAGGCATGCCACTTGCTAACTTGGCTGCTAAGAAAATTGATATTGATCTTGGCAGCAAATACCATGTTTGAGAATGATGCTGCCTTTGTGCATGTGCAAGCAACCCCATCTGGTACAGTACACCTACGTTTCAGACAATGTTTATAGTGCACCTAAGGTAACTGGTGCAGCTGATAAGTTATTAAATAAAATACCTGAATGCAAGCATGCAGGCAGGTATTTTATAAAAAAAAATTAGGATATTCCTCAGTCTTAGAGAAAACTAGGAGCCACTTCTTTACTTTAGTATGTAAAATGTCACAGAAATTTGAAGACATCCAGTTAAAAGATGAGCTTTCCTCTTCTGTGAGTTACATAGCTTTGAGAACTGAAATCTGCTTGTAGAACAGGCAGATTTCCAGTTTCCCACCTAGGTTTCTTGCAAAAAAATGAGCATCAACACTGCTGCAAAGCAAACTTGTCTCATCCTTGGTAGGCTTGGAGAATTGCTAAGCAGGAGCCAATAGAAGAGTGAGAATTAGTCAGTCTTCCCACCTTCGCCTGCTTTTCCCAAAATACTCCTTTTTCTGGTTTTTTCCTTTCTAACAACTGAACAAAAACGGAATTCTGGCATTAAAAACAAGTGCCTACAATTAATGTAAATTACTTCATCACCCAGAAAGTATCCTAAACCTCCAGGTTCTGGGTTTTCTCTTCATCATAATCACTGCTCCTCAAAGCACCTAGTGATTTTCAGACCACACTCCACAGAGTACTCCACTGATGTCCATGAGAGGTCACAAAGATAAGACAAGCTTTGCTCAGCAGGCTTCAAATCACCAAACACAGGCCTGGAGAAGTGAAGAATCACTGTTCTGTCTATTCTTTCTCCTCTGTCTCCATACCAGCCTGCACATGGCTCATCCTTCCCAGCCAAATTCCCTCCAGTGCTCCCTGATGAATGAACACAGCAGTCCTCTGTACACACCTCAGCTGCACAGAAAACTGGGGCAGTGTCTCCACCTCTGTCCCTCCTGGGGTGTCCCTGCCCCAGTGTCCCAAGCCCTGGTGAGCTGCACTCTCTATGTTCTCTTCACATTGGCCCTGCCTAGCACAGGGATTCTCATCACAACACCCAGCAAAGAGAGCCTCCTAAAGAAATCAACTTAAGAATCCCAACAGTTAAAAAACAAACAAACAAACCCACATGATAATTCACATCTCCTTAGGGATCTGGAGAGCTGATCTCCTAAGAGCACCAAACAAAAGCTAGTTTTCTTTCTCATCATACACTCTTCCTTCTTTATTCATACATAAACCTAAACTTTTGCTAACTCAGCTGAAATTTAGCCATGCTATTGTTGAAGAGAAATTCACAAAAGTAAAACATAGAGTGAAGTCTTTATGAAATAATGGAGAGGAGTGCTTTCCATAAGGCCACAGAAAATACAGTATACACTTCTTAAATGTTTCCAATCTAAGAGTACTGTATGCAGTTCATGAGGCTTCTTTGCTTAATTTACTCCTTTTTAATAATAAAACCAGGTACAATTAATCATTGTAATGATTCTGCTTTTTTATTTTTTTTTTCACCAAGCATAGCAAGGAACATTGTATGGCCAAAGAAGTCAGAGTTATATCCTTAATGGACATTTAAGATGGAAGGTGAAAAGGAGGGAACTTATATTTTTTTGTATCTTGAACTATGTATTTTTTAACTTTATTTAAAAAATTTGCTTGGGATTCCACAACAGAAGAAAATGTCCCAGGCTACATCAGGTAATATTTCGTTACTATTTCCAGCAAAATAAATAGTTAGAGGAAGAGATATACAGCTTAAAGAACTCATTTTTAAATTCAGTTCCCTGGAAATCTATCATGGATAAGGATCATATATCAGAATATTTCAATGAAAGGAAAACAAAATTAACTGAGCTCCTGGTATAAGCACATGGCTACAGCATATCAAGGATTGCTTCTGTCATTGGTCATAGGGACACCTACAACATGCTAATTGCTTCCAAAGTGAAAGGAGAAATCATTATAGGTACAAATCAAGAATCTGCTGGGCAAATTTCAATTAAATACGGGGTTAGTAAGGCTGTAAGTGAGGAGTGATCTGTTGGGCATTAACTGGAAGGCAAAGCACACACAAAGCCCAATCCCAATTAGCAGGAACAGGCACAAAGAGCTGAAGCACGGTTCAAACCCCACATGATTCACTCTAACACACTGCTGGCAAGAGTTCCAGTGGGAAACTGGCATCTCTTTCTTTAACATCTATCTCACTCACTGCTAAATGGAAATGTAATTCAAAGGCTTCAACTGTGGCAACCAGCACACCTAACAAATCTGGGATTTTTTCTCCCATCTTTCTAGAACATTAGCCTCTGACTATTACTATAAATATCCCAGTCATTACTCACTGGGCATATTTCCCAAAATAAAAGACTAAAGATAAATGCTTAGAATTGGCTAACTAACAACAAAAAAACCTCCACCCCCTTATAGACAGCAGTTTAACCAAATGGAAATACTGCCATTAAAAATTTATTATCTAAATCTGTGTATTTTTTTTATTCATGCACTTTCTAAAACCATATCACTAAATTTCCTTAAGATCCATTACACAGAGTTATTTACAGTTGTCTCCAGTGAGTACTTTTTGGGCTACAGGTCATTAAAGAATAAACTATTTATCACAAATATCCCAGATGTGCTATTTGGGCTTTGTGATTAATTATATATAATCACATTATCCCCTCTGTTTCATAAACGCAGTAACTAAACAACTTTACACACATCATAAATTTTGAAATCTAAAACACAACCAACGTTTCCTATTACTACATTCCATTATCACATGCTCTGGTCTCGAGACTTAACAGTAATTTTCTTTTCAATATTCATGCCTGTAAAACCTTGCTTCACAAAAGCCTGAGTGCAAAAGGGTCCTAAGTGAGCAGCAATGCAAATTTTACTTCTACATTAATTCTCTGCAACACAAAAACAACTGAAATTCTATTTTTGCAGTAACTTCCACTCACCTTAAACCCCTTGTTCTATTACTGGAAACAGACAGCTCTACCCACCCCTTAAACTGGTTATGAGTGGCCTCACACACCAGCAGAGCATCAGCTACCAGCAACTCCCAGGAAAGCTGCTGGACATGCTGGGAGCAGCCGGGACAAACTCCCAGGAAAGCTGCTGGACATGCTGGGAGCAGCCGGGACAAACTCCCAGGAAAGCTGCTGGACATGCTGGGAGCAGCCGGGACAAACTCCCAGGAAAGCTGCTGGACATGCTGGGAGCAGCCGGGACAAACTCCCAGGAAAGCTGCTGGCAGTCCAGGAGCTGCCAAGGGCTCGGCAGCTGGCAGAGTTCGGCTCTTCCCAGCTGCCAAAATGTCACCTTTCCCCAAACTGCAGTGTGTTACTATGGGAACAGGCGCCACAGCTTTCAAAACTGGTCCACATTTCCAGGTGGAATTGATGCATAAAGGACATTGCCAATTCTCAGCATACAGGGGCTGCCTCGAGGAAATGCCAGCAAGCCCCAAATGGAATAATGAAACAGAGTGTGCTTCTGGATGCTCTCTGCAAGAGCTGCAGCGTCGGTCACCACCTGGCCACCCCCAGGCTTCTCTTGCTCTTTTACCTCCTTGACTGTGGGTACATTTTTCTTTCCCTGGGGTAATCAGCTTCACTCAGTGACAGAGTCCGTTCCAAGAAACCTTTCTAGAGTGGTTTAAGCATGCTGAATGAAATCAGTAGACCTGCTCTCATGCTGCAAGAAAAACTGTCAAAAATGCATTCTATGTATATGCTATCTTTATCAGTCTTCCACCGTCACTACACTACTGTTATGCTATTTAAAGTGTGGCAAATTTACAGTGCTGTAAGTGCTCTCCGATTTTTTTCCCCCCTCTAATTCATTAAATTCACAGAGCCTGAAGTAGCTCAGACCACATGCCTTTGCTCAGCACTACTGGAACTTGAGTTCCAGCTTCCGGGGCTTTATAAACACCACATGGAAACTGCTCCGGGCCCCAGACATTTTGCGCGATGATTTTATCTAGCTCTTCTTATGCGCCGAAAGGAAAGCAGAGACACCCCGCTTCTTTGAACAGAGAATCCGCTAAAACACTGCACGGAACTCATGAGAAGAACGTGTGCTGGAGAGCAGAGGATGGTACCGGAAAGAAATTAAGCACAGAAAAGCACATCAGGCGGCGGATACTTCCAAATATCTTTAGCGACCGAGAGGCTACAGCACCCCTGA
>VZRX01022394.1:65403-98797 GCA_013398075.1 Notiomystis cincta | reverse complement strand
GCAGGGCCTGGGCAGCCTGAGGCTTTCCATGGGGAGCCCTGCACCCGTGGCAGGCCTGGCTTGGTTTGCACGCTGCTGGCTTCCAGGAACCACGGCTCCTGAGCGCATCCGACTGGCCCGGGATGTAAGAAAGGCAGTGTTAAGGGTATAGTGCAAAGGGAAAGGAAAATACCTTCTCAAACTTCCAGATAAACACACAGGATTATTGTTTAATTTTTTAAAAAGTCTTAGAAGATACTTGAAAGCTTTTAGTTAGAATCACACAGAAATTCCTGTTACTAAAGAAAGGTCAGTGCAGAGGGGCAGAGGGCAGCTGCCACTCGCTCAGCTGTTGCAGTTGTACGGCTTTGTAAGACTGGCATCCTATACCTTGCACATAAAAATATCTTTTTCTCACACAGTCTAATTTCACCTGCCTGCAGGTAACCCATTCATATTGTTTTTTACTTTCCTGAGCTCAAGCTGTAATCCTTACCTTTTTAATAAGCATTGCCTTTGATATGAACAGTGGTATCTGAGGGGCTGCACCGTTCCTGTTGCAGTGGTGACTGAAGTCACTTAGAAAGCCCAAGTACCTTCACAGCTGCTGCCCTGACTTACACTTTGAACAGTGCAGTTCTGCTGTTTGTCATCTCTAGGGGTGATGGTCTTGTCTGCACTGCTTTGCACCATGCACAGCAGTGGCTCTAGACACTGAGTTCAGAGGCTGTGATACCATAGAAAAGCTGCTGGACTTACCTTTGCATCACAAATAATTTTTGTTCATAGCAGTGAAAAGAGAAAAGCAACAGACTTTGACTTCCGCTCTGTGAAATCTTCATGAAGTAACAGGGTGGTGAACTTAAAGACACTAAAGTTCACTTTCAAAATGGTAAAAAAACCTCAAAACTAAGTTTACACAAAGCCCCTTCCCTCTTGCTCATTTCTTCTAAGGAACATCGTTTCTCTTTTTAAACAGGTTAAACACTTTGACAAAAGACGAGACTTTTTAAAATATAAAAAAAAGCTTGAAACAGAAGGGTATCGTCCTCCAGAAGCTGCTGGAAAGTCTTAGGAACACTCTGCTGTCAAAATAAATCAAGTGCGAGTAACTACAGAAGGAGGAATCCAGAGAAAGCAA
Organism: Notiomystis cincta; assembly: GCA_013398075.1. Classification (NCBI taxonomy): domain Eukaryota; kingdom Metazoa; phylum Chordata; class Aves; order Passeriformes; family Notiomystidae; genus Notiomystis; species Notiomystis cincta. The sequence goes on along the minus strand of VZRX01022394.1, from coordinate 97,677 downwards.
CAGAAGCTGCTTGAGTGCAATGGGTAATGTGGCTGTCTCCCTGAAATGCAGACTGCTCTCCTTGTTGCCAGGTCTCACGTGTCTGCTAAAAAAGGTTGTGGACAGCTGTTTGATGAGTTTAAGTCAAAGAAATATGGTGCAGGGTTGTTCACAAATTTAAGGGTTTGAATGTGTAATTAGTAAAATTGTTTCACGGGAATAAATGATTATTTAATACTGCAATGTACATATTGTAAAGAGAAAATGAAATTGTTTTTCAGTAAGTGAACCAGTTTTTTCCTAAAATAAAAAAGTCCATTCCAACTTGCCTTTCTTGTTGAAAGTGGGTTGTATAACACAATTTGTATTTGTCATTTACCAAGTATTTCAAAGTATTTTAAAATACAGTTCAAGTCAGACATTAATTTATATAACAGTGGTTATTAGAAGACCTAAAGCATCCTGTGCATACAATATCTGTTTTGAGTATGCTCATTTTTTTATAAGCAGTAGGAATTTTTACATTGGTGACAGATTTTCAGTCAGTTTCTCTGCTAGAAATATGTCCAGTTATTTATCACAATTCTCACATTATGGCCTTTTGTATAATTGGATTATCTTGGTGATGCAGCTTTATTTAAAGTACAGACTGTTTACAGCAGGACTAATAAATGTGACTGTAGAAGGCATTTAAACAAGAAATGTTTAAAATAAGCAATGAATGTAATTATGTAAGTGAAGTTGCCTTCCAACCATTATATAATCTAGTTTATCTAGGTGCTAGAATCATTTAATACTGTGGCTAAAGGCACAACTTCAATTTCAAGCACAGTCACCACAACTGAAGTAACTGCAGTAAAAATCCTGTTTTGAATCTGGGATTGTTCCCAGTACTGTGCTGATGTTCAGATAGCAGAAAAAACACAACACACACCTGATGCAATATAAATAGTATTTATTTCCAATGCAACAATTCAGGAGGTAAAGTGTTAAGGCATTTCAAAGTCACTCTGACCACTACAGAGAACAAAACATGCAGAAGAAGTTAAGAATCCTCGTTCGCCCTGAGTTTGTATCTCATCTCTTCAGAATTTCAGGTTGTAGCACCGTGGGGAGGCATCCAGCTGCACAGTAAGGCACGAGGCTGGGGCAGTTACTGCTGCTGTTTCTGCTTGATCACTTGCTGCCTTGTGTACTCCCAGATCAGCAGAGCGCCGCTGACATGGACATTGAGCGACCGAATGATGCCCTGCTGAGGGATTTCCACACAGACATCCAGGTGGTGAATCAGGTTGGCTGGGATTCCTTCGTGCTCGTTTCTGGGAAAGAAGAAAACAGGAACTTGTGTCTGAGAGAGGGCATATGTGTTCCAGAAAGCAGCAAACACAAATGTCACAGCAGCATCCAAACAGGTGTTGACAAGTGGTGCCTCTGCCTACGGGGTAACTGATGACAAGAAATGCATTTTTAAAAATACATTACAAAGAACACATGGGGAGAGCTGACTTAAGTTTTGCAGTAAAAAAAATGGTGGAAGACTCAGTTTTCAGTTCACTGGCTCAGCAATAGCTGAGCACCCAGCATGAAGACTCTGCTTTTGTTTTTAAACTCCATATATAGTGAAATGGCCATGGCATGAAGCTGCTGGCACAGCAGGAAAGCTCAGCTGCCCACTTTACACTGAGTCTCAGCATGAAGGAATGTCTAAACTGAGCACACCAGAGGACACCAAAGTTTACTGGTAATTAAAACTTGTTTTTAATTAAAAGTGACTACGAGCACTTCATTCTGAAGACAAGCTATATATAAGAAAGTTGGAAAAAACTTTGTCCTAAGAGGGTAGCCAGGCCCTTCCTTCTGGTCTCACTTAGCACACAAAGCCAAGCTCTGCTCTTCCCATAATCATTTCCCATTCTAAGATCACCTTCACCAGTTGGTTTTCATGTGACCAAACTGACAAGAGAAAGGGAAGGACTGCAAGAAGTAGATTTACAAAACTGTGTGCTCTTACCCCAGCAGTAACAGGGATTTCTCTGGGAAGCAATACTCTGTAAGATCAAAACTTTTAGCTGTCTGCTCCACACCAATAATAGTGTAGCCTTCTGTTTTTTTCTCCTGTAAGTAATCAACAAGCTGAGATGGTTTCACCTGTACAGTAGAAGTAGAGAAATATAAAAATACTTAAATATCACCTTTTGTAAACTTCTGAAGTCATTGTAAAAAAAAAAAAACCAAAAATAATTTACTTGGACACTTTTTAAGATGAATGACTTTTATCCCCAAAGACTCTGTCCATATACATAGCTTACTATTTTAAAAGCTCTTCAGCAGTAGCAGAGAAGGTGAGATAATGCCACAAAATACCCCCACCAATACACTGAAGAAAGGCTTTTCTAGGCTTTTGATAGCTACAAGCCTTTTATCTGAATGTGAAAGAATCACTCTTGCATAGGGACAAGGTGCACAGTTGCTATTTAACCTGAAATTCCTTCCCAGAACAATTGAACAGGCAGTACTGAAACTGCACTGCAACTTGTTTGAAGTGCAGACTTTCTTAGTTCTCTGCATCCTACTCTCTAAACTGCTAATTTGTATTAAAAAGCCAATTTCTTCATGCAACAGCAGCTCTACCATCAGAACACTTCCGTGCAGAGATCAGGCAGGACAACATGTGTCCATCAGCATTCTGTTTTAGGCAAAACACACTACAGCTTATCTTGTTCTGAAAATAGGCTGAAAAAAGCTTGGCACAAGTAAACTTCAGGCAAACTCAAAGATTATCCCTATGAAAGCTACCAAAAGCAATGGACCAAGCAAGATAAATGAAGTGGTGTTCAGTTTTTATACACATTAAATTCCAACCCACCACTAAATTGTAACAATGACAGCTTACATAATCAGTTTATCACAACAGTAAGAAATTGCAAGTATTTTCTAAATTCTTTTTTACAAGGTTGACTCAAAACATAAAAGATTAAGTGTCAGAGTGAACAGCAGGAGCTTCCATTAAACAAAAAGATATTTTTTCAAGATAAAAAATGTAAGACTTTGAACTATGCATCTTTGAAGATGCTGAGTAAACTTTTTAGCTATTAAAATGTTTTCATTCACCTCAACAAGGGGGAGCCAGTGCTCTGCAGAAACACTCAGATGCTGAAACTGCTTATCCTGTATATAATGAAGACTGCCAACAACTAGTGCAGATGCCCCAAATATTTCACTTGTACGACATAAACCTACAAAAACAAGAAATAAAGTGATTTTTGTGTAGAAAAAAACACCAAGCCAGAACACCAAGTGAAAATAACAAAGAATGCAAAAGAGAAATGGCTACTTCAGTTATCTTTTTAATTAGTTTCAGGTCTTCCAAGCCATACCTTTTTCCATATAAATTACAGGGAAAAGATGTTCTGTAACTCAGCAGAAAGATAAAAATTAGAAAAGCACTGTGTCTGACAACATTTTACAATCCTAATTACAGAAAGTAAGGGGTTAACTGTCCAAGCCTTAGCAAGGATGGATGATCAGACACATCCACACACAAGCTTAAGCTTTAAATCCAGTACCTGCTGAATGAAAGAGGATGACACATAACAGCATTAGAATGCAGACAGCACCAGCTTGTGGGCTTTTCATTACTCACTGCAGTTATTTAAACTGCTAACACCAAGCATGATGGTAATAAAGTATCTGCAGGATTTATTATGTCACAGCTGATACAGCATGAAGGCAATCTTAATCAGGAAATGGGGCTCTGCTGTCCAACAGATGTGAGAATCTAGCAGGTTTACAAGATTTCCTTTAGTTGTTACAGAAAGAAAATGAAAAAGCAAATAATTTCCTTTAACTGCATACAGAGTTGAAAAGCTCAACTGTAGAAAACATAAAATAGTAAGAAACTGAGCATGATTTACAGCAAAGTTCTACTTTATTATAGCATGTATTTTCTTTGAAGTATTTTCTTTATCTCCTAGTTTTTTCAGGATAATGATCTATTCTTCTGAGTAGTACTTAAAGAATTTTCTAGTTATCAACATGAAATGAAATTAACTTCTGTAATCTAAGTGTGCTCCGAGGCTTAAAGTAAAAGTTTGAAAATGTGCAGTCAACCATACCTCCTAAATTGGTAGGTTTATCAATAAGTGAAGCCACCACAATCAATCTGCTGTTTGATTTGCCAAGTTTAGCAGCACGATCCTGAAATGCTGTTTCCAAGTCTAGACTAGGAGTACTGTTCTTCCAGGGTATAATCTTTTTCTGAACATCAGTCCACTCTGTCTGGCTGTCTGCTTCAGCCAAATGTGAACCTGCAACAACAAATTCTATATTCATATGGCTGTGCCAGTGGGAGTGAAACTAGGCTTCAATAAAGAACATAATCCCAATGGTAATACTGGAAATACACCATAAAATAATAGTAGATGACAAATGGTATCTTCTGCTCACATAGATGCAAGTTTACCTCAGCTGAAAACCAGGGATGAGACTGAACACAGATGTGCACAGCTACTCCCATGCAAATAATTGACATTAGCCCAGACTGGCTGTATTTACCCATGTCTTGCTGAGACCAGTCACTTGGCTTCAGGTCACAAAGCTCTGTTCTGGAATGGTACTGCTGGAATGCTGCTGGCAAAGGAATGGCAGTGAATCTGTCGAACTTGGGGAGGGAGATCCACTCATCTTCAGCGAGTTCCGAGAGGCGGGGAAGAGTGTAGAACACCGTCTGCAACGCGACACAATGTTATCAGCAGAGCAACACTAAAGCAAGCAAAAACACAGAATTAAGCTCTGGTAGTTTAATGGAACAGGTCTATTAGCTAGCCTCCTATGCTTTTAATACCTGTTTTTCTTGGGACTTGATTTAGCTTACCAATATACCCCTCATAAATTTATTTACAGTGCTAGATAAAGCTTCCATAAATCCAGTCTCATTCTCTCTCTAGTTAAAGTTTTCCTGACAATTTGCACTGATTACTGTTCTGAAATTCTAGAATCCCAAAGAATTAACTATGCTTCTCAGCATTTCTAGAGAAAATCTTGGATACATAACACTAAGGAGTTTTCAAATACTCTTACGAATATCTAGTAAAGGATGCAGACTGGTTTAAAGTCAAAAGGAAAATAGTTGAAAGCATTAAAAAGTGGTAAAATCCAGCTCAGCACAACCAGTACATCTAGCTAACCATGATTTATTAAGGAGGAAAAAACACATCCCAAAGGAAAGACTGAGTGAGTTGAGGAGTTCAAAACCCAGACTTTTTGTTTACCACAATGCACCCTTCAAGATGAAGGTGAAGATGCACCCTGAATACATTTAAATGCTTCACAAATATCAGTCTTGCTTTGTTGGTTTTTTTTTCCTCCTACTCAAAACTTTTATTTCCCACTGTTTAGCATATTTGTTTTCACAAAAATATTTCACAGAACATCAGGTAAGAAAAAATTTATTCTGTCAAAAATGGCACTGTTTCTGCAAAATCATGTACCATTCATATCCTTGCTTATCTTGTATTTTGAGCTTAGTTCTTCTGTCTCTTCTACTAACCTGCACCCTTATTTTTGCCTTCCTTCCATTTTCAGTGATGAAAATGTTTATTCAGCTGTCAGTTATCTGAGCTATACCAAAAAAGGTGGCTGAAAAAGGTGCCTCTGGAAGTGATACATCTCCATCCCATTCGCATAAAAAAATCCAGTTAAGCAACCTCGAGTTACTTCTGAGAACAGGTGCCTTAAAAACCTTAATAAACTACCTCAGCTAAGTAGATGCTCTTCAGTTATTAGAAAAAAGTTTCCATAACACAAATATAAAACCTGATTAATTCCCACAGACAGGCACATTGATCACACAGACCTCTTCCTAACTGACCTAGGTTTTTAACACAGTATCAAGTAGAAAAACTAAGCTGCAGTCTTAGTCTAAAATCCATCACCATCTGCATGAAGTAATTTTTCAGGTTTTTAAATTAATAACAGTTGATAATTTCATCCCACACTAGAAGATACCAAAAAAGATAAAAATACAGTTGTGAAACTGGACAAAGAGTGTGGTCTTGGACTTGCCTCTAGACTATAATCCTCAACTGGATGAAATGTTGCAAAGAAGAAGTGATCTTGGATTCGCTGCCAGTTCCTTCTGGCATTCCTGCAAGTGCAGAAAGAAATTAAGATACATTAAAAAGGCAATGTGCTGGGTATTTTTAAAATTTCAACCATCAGATGGCATAAGGCAACCTAATTTAATTACTATATATTGTATAGGCAAGGAAATACTTCACCAATTAAGTAAGGGCCCATTTTTAAAAAATCAACAGCATTCAGGGAATAAGTTTTATTTATGTTTCAAGAAAGGTCCACACATCTCCAAATTCTATTATCAAAAGGAGTGAGTTTGGCATCCAGATCTCCAAAGGAAACTGGATACAAGCCTATGGTTCAGTGTCAACTTTTAGCTGTCAAGGAAAAGCAAGAAGTCAAGACTCCTTCCTTTGCTCCTTTTTTTCTCTCCTGTGTCTCCCCACAGCAACTTCTTTTTAAACACAGATTTAAAAAAAAACCCCATAAAAATTACCAAGTGCCATTTTAGAAAACTTAACTTGCTGCAAATGGCTCAGAAGAACAATGTTAAGCTGTGAAGAATGTTACTAACCCTGTGCCATGCATGTTTTCCACTTGTTGAAGGCTAGATTCAATAACTGGTGTCAGAGCTTCAAATTCTTCCACATGCAGCATTTTGCACATACCCCAGATTTTTTTAAGGGCGATTAATGCATAAAGTCGAACACTGAAATTATGGTTGAAACACCACTGCAGAACAACTATGAGGGCTTTCTTCAAAGCTGGCTTCTAAAGAAACAAACACAAAGAAAGCTTCTTTTATGTTAAGTTTTAACGTACCATTCAGAAGTTGTGATTGGCCCAAGAAAAGGTTCCTCAAAAGAAGGACTTTTGGAAAGCAAAAAGCTTTAATATGATATTCATTTCCTTCTTTCCATCTCATTAGGACAAAACCTGCAGCCCCACTGGTTTTTTGAAAATGTATTCATTTGCTTTAAAAATCATTATTCTGCCTACAAGGAAACCTCTACTTATTTCTGATTAAAAGAGCATCAAGAAAAACAAACCCAGGTGCATCCAAATGTTAAGTTAACACTGGAGTAGCTATTCTAGAAAATTTCACAGGTAATCAGGCTCTATGTATCCAGAACACCTGCTAATTTAGCTAATTTTCCTAAGTCCAATATTTTACAGAGCTGACAGGAAGAGATAGTGCTTTGCATAAGAAAAGATACCTTAGTAGGAAGTAGACATTAAAGAGATCTTAGATCATTTTGGCAGCCTGTTTTCAATTCAGAACTCTATATGCACTGGAAGTGAATAAAGAATGAACACTCTTAGCACTCTTAGAGAAATGTACCTTCTCTGAGGTATTTTGAAGAATGATGTCAAAGTGGGCCAGCACTGATAAAAATGTGCAGATGCTTGTTTTAAGCTTTTCTTCATCCTGAGGTAAAAAAGAATGTAACAAAAGATATGCATGCATAAAATGTTTTTATACCTTATACATTTTCACACCATGTTCTGCACATGCAATAATATTAACACTAGTAAAAATCTACATGTTTCCACAGCCAAATTCACTAAAACACAAGGTCAATATTATTAGGATTTCAATGTAGCTAACATCCTCTTGCCTGGGGCTCGCACTACCCAGGGCTGAATCTGCAGCTCACACTGCACTTGCACTCCAAGCCACCTGCACTAAATGTATTCCTCAACACCAGGAGAGCTTCTGAAAACACAATCTGTATTCCTTTCTCATAAATCTATGTTTTCTGCTTGCTCTGATGGTCTGAATGGGCCCACTGTGATTTAGCACATTTGTTATCAGCATGAAATCACTTTGATCCAACAGATTATCATCTCCTGAAATGACAGCAGCAATTCCAACAGCCTGAGTTTTTGTAAGGAGCTCTGAAACAGTCAGCTCTCCTCAGCCAACCCTTTCACAACTTTTGGCTATCATCACTCAAACCCCACTTCAGTTTTAGGATCTCTTTACAGAACTCCACTGCGAGAGAAATCCATATTAAAAACTGCAAATTAAAAATGTATTATGCAAGTCATGTTCTCACTGACAAAGAGGATGTGACAAAAAAGACAAAAGGTGGGCTGTGGAAACCACAAGTAACTCAGACCTTCAGACTCAGGGTCTAGGGCATCCATGTTGACCCTGATGGCTCTTATATTGGACTACTCTGACCCACTGTGCCAGCTCTACTCTGCCCAGAACACCACAAAAGGAAATCTCTCAACAGGAGGAATTGACTTTTCTTTGGCCATCTTTATGCTGCAAATTTCTAAATATCTCAGATTATTGCTCAGACTCATTTCCAAGTTAAACTGAACTACTCAACAGCCCACAGATTTTAAAGGAAGACTGGAATACACAGAAAGTAAGGTATGGGAAGACAAAATGTACCCTCTTGGTTCAAATTACTCTTCAATTGAATGCTAAAGTTCTTACTTACATAGCAAAAGCAATCCCAGAATTTATCAAGGAATTGGGGATATTTATGTAGACTCAAGATAACAATCCATTCTATGAAGTATTTCACAGATGCCTGATTATTACTGAATCCAGCCTGAAAAACTCTGTCAAGAGTTCCACACAAAAAATTCTGAGAAAACAAAATCAGGCAATCCTTTAGTAAACTGTTAGTTATTTCTATGAAGAAAAATAATTTAAAAGAACATTCTCACCTTTATCATAATATTAGATATATGTTTTAACATGCAAATTACAACATTTTAGAACCATCTAATTTTTTTATTATATTTTTCAAATATTTTCTTATGAAGCAGCATTTGATGAAGGTAACACTTGTCAATTTCTTGACTGTTGATAACAAGATAGCAATGTTTTTACTAAATGAATAGCTTTCAATCAGATAGTCAGTACAAACTTTTAGCTAGGTTTAACAGGAACAATCTGGCCTCCTAAAATGCACAAATCTAAAAATGAGTTTCCAGTGTCCTCTAGCAATGCATTATAAATCCATGACTTCAGGCTGAAAGAATGGAACTACACCAAAGTTCTACTCACAGAACTTCCACACCAGCCACAGGTTACAAACCTTTTATACCCTGCTGTAATTTAACACACAGAGCTTGCATGACACCAAACTGGGTCTTGAAAGTAGGTACTTAGTTATTTCTGTAAGAATTGATAGTGAAGAGCAATACCTGGTTAAGCTTTGGGAGAAGAACTAAGAGTGTCTGCCACACCCGGTTTTTAATTCTGTGCTGCAAAGAGTTTGCGTAGTAGCGAGTTCTAGATCTGGATACCAGTTCATCCTAAAAGGAAATTAAAAGGTTTATTTCCTGTTCTTCCTTTACTTTTGAATACATGTAAATACACTTTTCTGTACTAAGAAAGCAGCATCTACTGCACAGCTAGGATCAGCACTGAACAAAAGCTTAGGAAAATATATTTATTTAATTTATTAAGAATTAAATTCTGAAGCTTATAATTAAATAATAAAGTAAGCTCTAAGGCTCCCTTTTCCCTGCTTGGTCAATCTCACAACACAAATATTAATCATTTTTCCACAGTACTTAATTGAGAGGAATGAGGGACCCACCCATTCCTTGCTCTTCAGACAAAAGCAGATTTCAGTAGTACCAGCCTGTACAGGTGATGTTCTAATAGCAGCTGCAGTAATTTACCACTGACTTTAGACTCCTGCCAATGCATAAGCAGCTATGATTTTAAGGAAAACTAGACCCCAACCTTCTCCATTATTTCCATCTACAAAGGTATTAAGGAGACAACAGCTCTCTCACATTAAGAGGTGGTCTGCAATTGTTAAAAGTGAAATTCAGTGCTTCAGAATGCAGCCTCAGGGATGATTCTCAATGGAACAATGGTTATAATTTGGATAATGTTCCAGGAAGTCAAAATATCCACTAAAAAAAGAGAAATAAACCCAAAAGGTGATTTTCCTGTTTTGGTCTGGCCAAATTAACTTCTGTCTCATAACGAAGAAAAGCACATTTCTCAGCAAATCTACAGGGGCTAGATACAAACAAACAAACAACCATAACTGCATCCTGCCAACTGTAAATATTTTCCATTTTACTGATTGTGCTTACATTACATTTCTACACCAAGAGAAATTAATTTTACTTTATCGAGTAGTTTGATGAAAATGTCTTCCATGAGTGCCTTATGCAAAATATTTGATCCATCCAGCAAGCACAGGAACTTCACAGCACAAACACGAACATAGTGATCATCTCGATTAGTACTGTAAAATATCAACAAAAACTAGAATCAAACTCTACTTGTTTAGACATGAAGGTAATTCCTAAATTATAAAAAAGCACCAAGCACCATCTCGAACACAGAGCCCTCAAGTTGTCTGCAGTGAGACAACATGTAAATACCTAGAACCAAAATTTTTAAATCTGTTTGTTATTGGTCATGAAAAAAAACTAGGGAGTTCACAACCTGACCCTGAGTCTATCTAGAGTTCCTTAGTAACACCTAAGTGTTTAAAAAGCTTTCTATATAAAAAGCTGCATCAAGAAGTTTTTGAAACTTTGTGCCTGTAAACTGTAATCCTTTAACAACTAATTTATGCTTACAGTTTGGTCAAATCTTCTAGTCCAAAACTATTAGTTAACTACAGACATCTAAAGTAATTAATGGCAAGAGTAAAATTAATGACATTATAAATTTTGAGAGCTGCAGAATGCCACAAGAAGATATATGATTACCAAAAAGCTCTTGGGAGAAAATACAGGAGCAGTAGCCTGCAGTCTACTGCAGGAACTTTTACAGTAAAAATTTCCTAAAAGCTCAGGTTTTATCAACTACTAACATTTCTGAAAACAAGGTGACAGAACTTTTTTCTCTGACTTTCTTCCACTGAGTAAAGATGGGAGTGAAACTATAAAGAAAATTCAACAATCCAGTAGCTAACATCCCCATTTCAAAGGCTGCAGGCAGAGCTATTGGCAGTACACACATGAAAAGGGCTTGCAACCAAGTTAAAAAGCCAAGCCCAAAATCTGGCTGCATTAAAACCTGGGTTTCTTAACTGCCTTACTTAAAATGATAAGGTATACATTAGCTCAGCATCCAAAAAAGTATTACTTTTGTGAGGTGAGGCAATGAGGAAGTAGTTATTTTGGCCACAGTCAGATTAGCAAGTGGGATGTATTTTCCTGAAAATTCATCTTTCTACATTTCATATTTGAATTACGAATATAACGTGATGTACAACCCTTTTACCAGTATTTTAAAAGGTTATGAATATATTCCTTGTGGGTCCCTTCCAACTCATGATATTCTGTGATTTCATGATAAGCAGCATCTCTCCTATCAGAGCATCAATCAAGACAGAGACAATTCATACCAAACACTCTAAGAGGTATCCTCAAAAGCATTACCTTTCTGTAACAACATTTGCTGCACATTCTTCTCCAAGATTTTCTATGAAGGCATGCACATCCTGAATCAGTCTTCAGAGATGAAAGAAGACAAAGCAACAAAATTAGCAGAATAACATACAAAGCTTGTTTTCAATTTTTCAACAGTTGTCTCAAAGTTTAAAAGAAAAAAAAAGCACACAAAATTGTAAAATAGAAATCACAAAGATTGTTTTTTTTATACCTTTGATCTCTCCTAAATACAGTTCCAAAGACACAAGCCTCAGTGATAAGTTCACTATAATTTCCAGCATTTAAGAAAGCATTTGTCAAGGCACTTCTCTCATCAACAGTGGGAAATATCCAAGACTGACAACAATGACTAAGGACTACATTGAAGACTCCAGTCTTTGTAGTGGACAGATCTATGAGCTTGAAAATTATCTGAAAATAAGAAATAAAAGATTCAAAATCTAGTTTTCAGAAGTGCCAGATCTATTAGAATAAAATTGCAGTGACAGCTATTTTAATAGGTCTCATGGTCTTTTGCATCTATATCTGCTCAGGTTAATGGTGTCTTAAACCTATTTATAATTCCCTGATTATAAGAGCAGGTGAATGGGCAACAATTGGCCCAGTACATGCTTATGTTAACAAAAACCACAACTGATCTTTGCTTAAACAGATATACTGCAAGATGCTTTAAACAAATCTCCTGGAAAGTGGAACAAATGAAACCCAGTGTTTTGATCAATCCTTACCAATTAGAAAAAAATACTAAACATAAAGCAAAATTTCTCACATAAGTACCCATAAAACTAGTTCTATTCTTCAAGGAGAATTACATTAATGTCGAAATTCATACTTAAGTTAGAAGGCAAAAGTGTCTTTGTACCATTTATTTTTTGTTTTTAAGGAGGGCATATTTAAGATATTTGAAACTGTTACCTAAAGCTTCTCCAAAAAGAAGAAAAATAAAACAAAACAAGAAAAATGGCCTAAATATATTTCTTTCCATTCCTTAGGGTAAGTGCAAGAGTAAATATCACTTACAAAGTAGTTTTTTTCTAAGAAATTGCAAGCATTTGGGAGAGGGCAGGGAGATTCAGAATGAACAGGTCTGGCTTTCTAAGAATTCCTTTTTGGACATCAGAGCTGTCCATGAAAATAATTTTTCAGAAGGTGTAACTGCTCTTTAAAAACAAAGCTGCTTCACTTCCCTGCATTCTGGTGATGTGACAGTTTTTTTACACTAATGCTGGTTTTATACAGAAAGTTGTTCTGAATTGCTAAGCATTAAAGCACCAAGAAGCTCATGAAAAACTCAAAACTGAAATACTGCAATGCAGTCTGAAGAAACACTTGCTGGAAAGAAAAGCTCACACTAAAAGCATGTGGGGTTTTTACCAAGAATTCAAACCTATTTTCTAGTGCAAAGACAAGCACTGTAACTTTCCCAGTAACTCCAAAATTTAACTACTCTCTCCCCTGTAGGGAAGCAGCAGCATTTACTATGCATTTCTCAATCCTGAAAATTTTCTCCAATTGTTTCACTAATATAGTAAAAGTTGAGCAGACATGAAAGAAATTTAAGATATTTAAGTTCTAGCATAATTAACACATGACTAATCACAAAGGAAGAAGAAGAGTGCAGCAGAAGAAATTAAGCTAAAGAACGCAGTGCTCTGGGCACCTTCTGTGGAAGCCCTTCTCAATATTACCCCAGCAATATTCCCTTTTTTGACTCAAAAATAGCCTTTCCAACTACTCAAAAGACAGAGTGTGCACTGTGGTAGACAAAATTCAAATTACTCTTCTGTGACAAGTCAACATCAGCTGGCAGTTCCATTTTTTCTTCTCTTTAGCTACAACCACACAGCTACTGCACAGCGGGTCAGTGGCAACGGGGACTGCCGAGGACTGGGATAAGAATACACAGAAGTAGGCACTTGCTTGGGAACTTTATCTTCTTTTTCTTATGAAGGGGCAGAAGGTGGCTCGACCAGATGCCCTTTGTTGAGTATAGGAGACCTTCATTAGCTCCTTGATGCCTGCTGTCGTGGTATGTCCCACTGCAGACAATGGGACAGCTGTCACATGCACCCAACACTCTCAACATTGGCAAAACACACCTTACAGAATGCTAATGCTGAAGTTAAGGCAGATACTCCAAGAATTTAAACAAGTTTTAAGATCAAGAAAAATAAAATACTAACTATAGCTCATTAGTTACTACAACACTGAGCATACAATTAGCTGTTACAGATATTCATTAAAAGTAAAAGCTAACCAACTGCTACAACAGAAGAGATCATTTGCCATCTTTACATGCATATCTTATTTTGGTCTGGGTCCACAGGGAGACTACAAATGCAAAGTGTTTCAAACAGAGAATGGTAACATTCATGTGAAGCAAGTTTTAAGAAAAATAAGGAGAAAATAAATGGGACTACATTTTAAAGTAATTAAGGCTAATACAGATATATCACAGCAGCTTTAAATTGCTAGGAAGTGCCCATTTTTCTGTATTTTAATAAAAATGATTTTGTTGTGTCTGGGCTGAAATTAGAGACATTTGCTATTACTTACAGTTTTGAGTGTGACACCAGGACAGGGCTACTTATGGTGACTTCAAAGCAAAACTGCAACTCCTCCTAGTGTGATTTTTGTGCCAAGTGCAAAGCAGCACGTGAGGTTGTAAGTCCAAGCAGACTTATATATACACTGGTAGACAATTCATAATGTATTACTGCCCTAGTTCAAGTCCTGCACTCATTGTGGACTATTCTGCACAAATATTTGACTGATGCTTAGAGGGGAAGAAAAAAAAAAAAAGGAAAAACTCCCCAAGAAAGATTATGTAGAAAGAAATAGCTAACAACTTGGCAGTGTATAAAGCCATATGAACCAACATCTAAGTACTGAATATGGCTTTCTGGATTTAAAAATCAAAAACCCCCACTATGACATATGCAAGAACTCTTGGAGTTTTGGCAGCTGCAAATCTTACAAAAGAAGAATAAAGATCATATTTTTCTTATTCTTAACTCTGGAAGCAGCTCTACCATGCAGTACTAAACTGAACTCTTAAGGTGACTGTGTTTTTTGTTTTCTACACCTGGACCATCAGAGGAAAAGAAGTCTTTAAAGAAGCAGTAAAAATGGTTTATTCGATCACATCTACAAAATTCTGAACTGCTCTAACTTTTCATCTAAGGCAGCATTTTCATGAAGACTAAACTATTAGCAAAAGGCACCATTTTCCCAGAATATTAATAGTTTGTGACAGTTCAGGTGCCAAATCCCAAACAAAATAGTCAAGAGGAAGGACATTATGTAAAAATAAAGGAAAAAAACCCTGATTTTACTGCATGCAGAAGACACTTAACAGTCTAAAAAACCAAAAACACAGTACTTTTCATTTTCTGTGCTACAAGAACAAATTATTTGTTTATCTTCAATCTTATTCTCATGTCTTATCTTAACACTCTCAAACCTGGGCCTTTTCAGAAATGAAAAATTCACAACAATAGCTGGAGGGAAAATAAAGCGTAAAATACATTTTGACACCCAGACAGAATTTATGTTCCCTTCTCAAGAAAAAAAAATAATTCTTGAAACTGACCTCTTTTATTTTGGCATATGCTTGACCTTTTGCACTTGCAGCAACAGCTAGAACCTCATTATCAAAGATGAACTGAACAAAAGCTTTTAGATTGGCCCAAAATATTAGCTGTGTGTTGCTCAAAGAGGATATAATTTTCCAAGCCAAATCAAATGCTTCTATGCAGAGAGCCTCTGATGAGTCCAGAAGCTGTAAAGAAAGGTGAATAAAGTGTTACATTTGACAAAAAACACCCAAAAAAACTATTAATACTGTGCAGGTTTATCTTTTACCTTGGGAACAAGGACTTTCATGCAGTCAAACACAGGTAACACTTGGTCTGAAGGAAGAATAGATAGGGCTTCTAAGGCAGACTGCAGAATTTCTTTTGACCTTTCAGCTGTAGACAGTGACATTGCTGAAGTTTCTTCATACCCTTGAGCCAGTGTTGGAAAGGAATTTAAAACAAAACGAAGGCAAATCCACTGGTCATGAACGTAGCGTGCAACGATTTTCCCCCATCCTTGAGAGGTTTTTTCTTCACCAAAGCTGTGAAAAAAATACTTCTCTTAAATAAATATTTGTGTTAAGTTCATCCTGCACATTCCTACTCCACCAGGAAGTGCTCAACTGTACAAACCCACTGCATTGCTTGAAGGTGCTGAGATTTATATAGCTTGAGGCAAGACTGAACAAGTACATGAAAAAGAAATCTAAAAATGAAGCGGTTTTTAAAAGAGAAAAATCAATTCTGGGCTCAGTCAGTCTCATAGGTCAAACACCTGTGGGAGTATTTAGTGGAAACATCACTACATGCTGGCTGTGGTTTTTTGTTACCTTTGTTAGCCAAGTATTTGGGTTTTGGCTCTCTGGCTTGCTCTGGGTTTCCTTTCCCAACAGTAAATAATTGCCATTTAACTTGCTTGTGTACATGCCATGGCTTTCTGCAGTGTATACATATATTTATTCTGGCCTAAGGGTGAGCAGTGTTCAAAGCTAGCTCTGGCTCCATAGCACAAGAGGACTTAACAAAAGGACCTTTGGTCTGATTTTTACAGCTGCTTTAATGTTCTAAAACCTGACTGTTAGACAAAAGAGCAACTGAGTGAATGGTTTGTGTGCAGAATTCTTAATTTTTAACTTGGCAAAAAGTTGTCAAAACCCAGGAAAAGCCAACATCTTGACCACTGTTCCACATTAATCAAGTTTATTGTAGAGAATTACTGAAGCTTTAGCAGACATACCTATTTTTTTCTTCAATATAAGATGGCTTCTTTAATACTTCATTGAACTGAGAAAAGGAAATGAATTTCTTCAGAGCATCCATGGAAGGCAGAGATTCCAGGTGTGCTCCCAGATTCCCATCTGTCACCTCACATACAGCTGCAAGGGAAGCCATGCTAGAGACTTTCCTGATCTGTTCCTTTATCTTTGGCTCCTAAGTAAAACCAAATCATACATGAACAAATACACACCAACTTCTTCTAATATGATACAAATAACTTCCAATAATCCTCCTATTTGCACAAATAACATACAAATAACTTCCAATAATCCTCCTATTTGCATCAGCCATATAATTCACACAAAAAAAGGAAAAAATAAAATTAAGTGTTGTTCTTTGTTTCCTTAAAATGCAAACCTAGCTAATCAAATACTTACAATCTTTTAAGGTGTTATTAACTGTTCTTGAACAAAACAATAATATCAAATAATAAGACAAAAGTTTATACTGCCCAACAAATCTTAGTTTAAATCTCTTTTTTTTAATGGAAGTTATTAATATTTCTCTGAAAAACTGATCTATTTCAGATACAGTAGCCTAACATACAGAACTATGGGACACTAAAACACAGCTATATGAAAAAGCCAAAGCAATGCTGGGTTCTGGAATTTCTTTTTCTCTGTATGTTCCAGGTTTGAAGTCAACAAATACAAAAGACTTTTTTATTTAGTAGTAACTTGATCAGTAAGATTAATTCATATTTGAGGAAAAAAATCTTTGAGTACAAAGTTCATTATTACAACAAGAATTTTACTTCAGCTATACAGACTTCTAAATAATGCAATCTGAAAGATCAAAGTGCTAAAAATCTTAGCTACAAATATTTTACATTCTTATTACACTGCCAAATAAAGACAGTGTATTAGGGAATGTGTATAAAGGAATATATATGCACATACACATTCACACAAACTATTATTTAATTTCACATTATATATAACATTATTACGTATGTTATATATATCATAATAGAAATAAATAATTGTATATTAACTTACATTTATAGTATGTCTATGTAATTATTAATACAGAATCTAAAAACTATATTAGCATATGTTTTAATTATTACTCATTGGTTTGTTTTTTATATTAATATTTATTGTTGAAAGTAATGTTAAATTACCTTTTCAGAACTTCTCTCCTGAAGATTACGAATAGATGCATTTATCAGGGATGTAAGGAAACTCTTGATAGATGGCATTTTCTTCCAGCTGACTTTCAAGCACAAATTCACTATCTCTGGGATTAAAGTCAAGTATAGATCACAACGATCCAGGTCACCAACCTGAAAGTGAGGAAACAACAGCAATCAGTCAGAGAAGGAAAATTAAACTGAAAATCAGAAAGAAAACTACTGGTAACAATCATAGCAGAAGGAAAAATTTAATTGTCATTGCAATTAAACAACTTTTAATTTGGGGGTTTGTTTGGGAGAGGTGACTAATTTTTAAATCTTAAAAATTGACTTTCTGATGCCATTCTCCTGATTCAACTCTAACTTTTGATTTGCTTAAAAAGTCTCATGTTTCTTTGGGATATAAACTTAAACACTGGCCACAGCAACAAGCAACATCTTGTGTCCACAGGCTATACTAGTAGATATTATACAGTATATGATGTTCAGGATTTCTTNAACACTGGCCACAGCAACAAGCAAACAATGATAGTCAAATAAGATGATAACCAGGCTGAGTACCAGAAGTCTCCAAACACCTAACATCTTGTGTCCACAGCTATACTAGTAGATATTATGCAGTATATGATATTCAGGATTTCTCACTGTATGATTTCTTTAGATTTAAGAAGAAATAAGAAATGCAAGCTACAGACACTCAACACTACTTGTCAAGACAATTTTTTTTTTCCTTCTTACTGTACCCATTCAAAAAATTAACAGAAGTGTTTCTATGCAAATTGACTTTCTAGGTGTTTACAGATTTTATATGAACTTTAGGAACACTGGGAGACAAATTAACAAGCAAACCCACACCAAAGTGTGTCTCACAATCATTACTCACAGTGCTTAACTCATTGGTAGCAAGTCGTCGGAGAACGAATTCAAGAACACTCTCCACAGGTGTCACAAGAGATCTCCAGATAAAACCCAGCACTTCATCTGTGTGGAGGAAAGAAAAAGTATATATACAGAAACACAACTCCCTTAAGAATTTCATTGTATAATGCAATTTATTTATGCTACAAAGTTTATACATTAATAGTATTCAGATACCTAAAAATAACTTAGAAGAGCTCTGTACTCTTCTGCAGTGCAAGCCATAAGGCTGAAAGAATCAAACCAGATCACATTATTTCCTGAGATTCACAATGTATTAGTGAACCAAAACCCACACAAGACCAAAAGACCACAGAAAAATTTTCCAACTTTTAATAAACACTTTTATCCTACTCCCAACCCTCTGCACAAACAGCTTATTAATTAACTTAGTCTTTAATAAAAAGCAAAAGCTTTCATATCCAGCAATTAACTTTATGTGAGAAAAATATACTTTTCCATTCCTAATATTTATAGATGTGAAAACTAGTTTTTGGGGCTTGCTAGTTGCTGGCCTGGTTTTTTGATGCTTAGGAATAATTAATCTTTGGAAATAGTGTAATCTTACAAGATTTCAGCCAAGTAGCTTCCAGGCTTACCATTGCAAATGAAAATACAAGATTATGACACAAAATGTGGTATTTTCTATAAAAAAGGCTAGGCTACCAAATATACCACATGTAAATAGCATTTCACAAACAAAGACACAAGTTTGTACCCAAGGGAGGTAGGTGACTCAGGTAAAACATATTTAAGCACAAATACACTTCAGTGTGTATTCTGAGGGTAAGGCCTAGCTGAAAGTCAAGGAAAGAACATCTCAGTATGAAAATCGAGTTAAAATACTCTGCATGGCCCTCTTGTTTTAAAAATACCAGTCATTCGTTTCAGCATTTAGGAGAAACAGCTGCTGGTTTTTTCTAGAGTTGACCCTGAGTAACACCTCATGTAGAAAAATATTATGAAATGGAAGACCTTCAAAAAGTAAAAATATGAAAGGAAATATTTCCAGAAGTTCCAAATCCCTACTGTACTTACTTTCAATATTCCCTACTAAAATGGCTCACTGGACTACATTTCTAAGGCTCAGATTGTTTAGAACCAACAGTTTAATTATGTCAGGTTATCAGCATGTTTCAAACATCTCAAATCACTAAAACATCTTCTGCAATTCATAAAATCTTCAGATAAGCATGTAGGACAAAAAACCCAATTCATTACCACGGCTCTGTAACACTAGCAAAAGATAATTACCAAAATCTTACTGTTTAAAATAGTGAAATGTAGCAGTTCAGACAGCAAGAACTGTAGACTACTACTGATGATTTCAGCCTGTGTTTCAGACACATCTATCCCCATTAAAATATTCTTAAATAAAATACTTCCCACTTAGTATTATTTTTGTTTTACAAGGTTTAATTCCTTTATTATTCCCTACCATTTTATTGTTTTCCATTTGACCAATAGGACTTTTCACCTCCCATTTAACTACCACAGAAACACAACTTCTGTAGTTTACAGCATTACATCTTCCCACCCCTCACCACAGTCAACTCACAGCTGCAGAAAAAAAAAATGTATTGCTTGGTTCTCCAGTGCAGAAGGAAGAAGCACAAAAACACTGTACAGAATAATTTAGGAAAAGTAATCCTTGTTTAACTTAAAACTACATTGCAATTCAGGAAGCCTCTCAAAAGATGATGGGCTGGGCTGGAGCACCTGTAGGGACCTTCAGAAGGATGGGGACACTGCAATGCTCAGCCCTGCCAGACCTTTGGAACTCTGTTAGTAGAACTCAACATGTCATGGCAGGTGTCAAAACTCCCAAAGCAGGAGCAATCCATTGCAGGCACATTAGCAAGCACATAAAAAAATAAGGCACACAAGGAAACTATTTATTCCTGATACTAAAAAAGTAATATGCATTTGCATGTGTTTTGTAGGGCTCTGCTTCAGGCTGGTTCCATCCTTGTGCTGTAGGCTGAATGCACAGTGGAGACTTAGTGGACAATTCTTCCAGTTTAGTTCATTTCAAGGAACCAACTTCAACAGCCAGAGACAATGCCCCAAGATGAACTTTAACAGCCTGCATAATTAGTGCTCAGTGTTTCAGACAAACAGCTGAAATTTAAGGGGGCTGAATGGATACAGCACTTGTTAAGAGTCAGGGTGGGCATTGATTTTGGGGCTGTGTTTAGACAAGTCTATGAAACCTGGGTGTGTAATCTGAAACTATTTCTGCTACAAATAAGAGCCTGGATACTGAGCCTCCCCCCTCCACAACTACTCTTCTATTCCATGTTATAAACACCATGAAAAAAAATCCCAAAATAATCGGGGGGAGCAGAAATCAAACACCAAGAACCCTCCTATTCCCATTCAGCATCTCAATTCAATGAAAACAATACTGCAACTTTTCATCTGCTCTCAGGAAAAACATCTATGTCTATTCTGGTTACAAACTGACCAAGTTCTCACAAAAGAAGTAAGTGGTAAGGACCCCCCAGTTTTTGTTCAGAGTCTCCTGAAAGGTCTACAAGTTCCAGTGCTCCATCTGTGGGGGGCCAACACTCCCAGACAGACAGATCACCAGTCCTGTACTTCAGTGAGCACCTCTTAGCCTACCAGTCACCTCAGGAACAGGATGTCCAGCAGGATCACTTTATGCACTCAGGGAAGACTCTGTGGCACCTAAGCAGGTCGGGCTGGGTTCTGTAGTAACTTCTTTTTGAACTGTCTAAACGACTTACGGAATCCATTTGTTTGCAAAGAATAGGCCCATAAATATTTGCAATACAGTCACACTCTTGAAATTTTTAACTGATAATCTAATCCTAATGGGTAAGAATTGCTTGCACAGAAGGCTTCCACATTGTCAACTTCCAGTCCTTAGGACACCTGTAAGATTGGACCCACGGCTCCAGTTTTGTAACAGACACGTCAGATTGCCGACTTTTACATTTCCCACTCCTAATAATATTAGGCCCTATATTCCCACTCCTAATAATAAAGGCTACTATCAGTTTGACAGGATAGCTGTAAAAGAGTTAAGCAGCTTAGCTGTAGTTAAGACTATAGTTAACAGAAGACACAGTAGACTGAAGATGTCACTAACCATCTTGCGTATTGGAACATTTTAACCAACGGGTCTGCAATAACTTCAAGAGAAGCTGAAGGCTTTTATCTGTTTTCACTGTTGGTATGTAAGCATTACTGCCAAGTTTCATCAAGACATCCAGAAGAGGGTTCAAGAAAGCCTCTAGTTCAATCCACTCTATGTTGGTTTTTCCACTACACAAAAACAAAAATTAAAAAGAAAGTCTTCTTCTGAGTATCTGCCTTAAGTGCTGAAGTTACTTATGGAAATAAACAGGACACGTTCCCAAGACACTTAAGTATCTTTAGAATGTTACCCAGTATGTCTGCAGCAAAAGTTGGACATGGCCTAAGGAATGAGCAGGCTGATCGAAAGTCTACAGAGAAAAGAGGGCAGCTTCCCAACTTCATCAGGCTTCTACTGGATCCTTCAGGAGTGAGGGGATTGAAAAAGAGAGAAATGTAAAATAAGGTGTTTCATACTTACCTGTATTTATTCTTCATCTGCTCCACGTCAGCAGCCAACAGAATCATTGTTGAGACAAGCTTAGCTTCAAACCAGTCAGGCATAAAGCAATTTTCTCCTGATTAAAGATATTTTAAGGTTTCCACAGTAACTAAAAAATACCTTTGTATTAATTTCTAAAACGTCTGTCTTTGTAACTTATTTTAATAAATTAATATACAAAAACAATTAATGCTGACATGAGTATTACTATTAACTTTTGGCATTCTTTATCTAGATAAAAATTAAACTCAAACACAATAGGCCTTTATGCTCAAATTTTAGGCAATATGTTATGTAGTACCATATATTATGTACCAATTCACAATAGACCTGTCCATTGCTTTTAAAAATACATTAGCATATACAAATGAATTTAATGAAGAATGGAATTCCACCATGCTCCATCAGGAACACCAGCTGTGATTTTGACCACAGAAGTTACATAATGAACTAAAACTGTTCTGCAAAAATGAAATCATAAAAAAAACCTAAGTGAGGTTTCTCTTTTTATCGATCTTTGATGCAGAACTACATCATCACACTTATAAAATTGTTTCTTAAAAGCAGTACATAAGTTGGTTTAAGAGTTTCTTTAACTGGTGTGTTTCTGGCTTTGGGAAGTCAGAAAGCAAAACACACTTTGCAGGTCCAATTCAAGCAGCTGCATATGTTTGGTTTTTTCCTTGCTCTAAAGATTTGCTTATTAGTTAAGTTTCATATAAAACCAGAATGACAAACATCACTTTTTACAAGTGAAATGCAGATGCTTGCCATGGAATTGCATATCATACAGACCAAGGACTAAACAAACAGGTCAGGAAGGAGAGAAGATCTGCCAAAAGTTTTAGCAAATTTACCCTGGAGTACCAACAGAATTTGCTTGCAACTCCTCGAACAGTAAGACAATCAAGTGAAGTTTCCCAGTCTGCAGGAAGCTTCTGAAGCTATTTAGCATCAGCAAATTCTGACCTAGCTTTTTTATCACCTATAATACTTTAAAAGTGTTCAGTTTTGACTTTTGACAATACAAAACCATGTAAAATTCACTATAATTACGAATGTCACACAAAAGTTGAAGTATTTTAAAAAATCAATTTGCTGTTCCTTTCAATGTGTCTGAAGGAAGACAAGGAAGACACTAACCTGATGTTGTAATAATTTAAGATGTGGCAGTGACCAAGGAGAGCCCTTTGGAATTTATCTGCATATTTATACAGCCTACAAAGTACCTTCCTTGGTTGTAACATGTGGCAGCTCACCTGCTGCAAGCTGCCCATGATCAGAAGAATGTAACAAGGCAGGCAGGCAATGAGCTGACAGGCTGCCTCATTCTGTGGCCTCTCTCTCTCTCTCTAAAAATCTTTGGTCATTTTACAAAGCTCTACTGAAAAAAATTACAGAACCTGTGTGTGTTCAGATTCCCTTGTGCTTTCCTCTGCCTCCACATTCCAGCATTTTCAGACACCATCAAAAGAGTGACAAAATAAACCTAAGCATCAGGGCAGCATTAAAACTGAGTATTAAGACATAATGTGCAATAAATACTGCAGGACTTTAATTTATGGAGGAAAGATGGAATTAAAAAATAAGGTTCAAACTTAAGAATTCTGAATACACAGGTTGGGTAGAACTTGAACAGGTACAATATAAAAAACCAAACCTTTTTTCTAAAATCCAAGGGATTGCTGCAATTTCTTTTTAAATTCTCCTAAAAATAGTGGTTTTTATTAATACACATTTAACTTACTTTCAGGTGCAGGTGTCTTAAGGTACTCTCCCACAAGACTGCGCACATATTGACACAATGATGATGTCTCTTGACGTTCAAAATCAGAGGTTACAGACTTCCTGAAGCACCTGTCATTCACTTGCAACCAGCTGCAAAGCTGAATTAAGAACAGCATGTCACTCCCTGACCACGTCTGGCAGCTGTGCACTGACATCTCTGACTTTGACAGCAGCACATCAGAGCTACCTTGAGCTTGAACAGATTAATCCCTTCTAACTACACACAGAAAAGTGTTCTTCCAAAGGGTAACTCAGAGCACCCCCAAAAAATCAGTGGTACCAATATAAGAAAAACAATAACTCCTAAAATTAAGCAAGACTGGTAAAAATTCCCTTATCTCAAAAGGGTTTATTCTAATCAAATGTTATCTAGTGAGACTAGCAATTTTTTTTAACTTGCATGCCAAAAAAGAATGGAGCAAGATGAAATGTACAGTATACATAACAAGACACTGTGCAAAAAAAAAAATCACTTTATCATTATATGGCTGTACAATCAACCTAAAGTTATGGCTATGTTCAGTTTGCTCTAATATATACTATATAAAAATTATTTCATCTCTAAATTTTTATTCACAGCATTTTACATCTTGCAAAGATATAAAACACATATCCTGTGAAAAGTTATGATTTACCACCTCACTCTACATGTTATGCACATTTTTCCCTTTGAGATTATCCTGCCAGTGATATCATTATTTCTACCAGTGATGGGTTTGATGAACATAAAATCAGCTTCAGTTCTCACCTCTGTCCATAACAAAGTATCTCTCCTTAAGGACTCCTCTGGTCTAAGGGACAGAAGAAAGCTTGAAACTTCTGGGAAGGACACTTTCTCCTGAAGAAAATCAAGATACAATAACTAACAACATAATATACAACAAATACCACCTATATGACAAGTCCAGAAATTTGCCTTTATCTGGTAAGCTTCAGAAAAAGAAATTTACTGTTTCCTTCTCATGATGCAGACTCATTTCTACCTCTTTGGGACTAAATTATCTGTACCAAGGAATAGAACTTAATTTTCCCAAGTATTAAAGTCTATCTGAAAATGAATGAATGACTGTAAGAACAGTGCTTTTCGCTGATGACCTTTTAAATTAACGTAGATAAATGATTAAGAGTCACTCTTAAGTACTGTTTCTGCATTTCTAAAAAGAAATTCAGACAGCTTTATAGCCATAACAACACACAACATGAAAGATTACTTGTTCAGAAAGCAAGCTATAAAACAAACAAAACACAAATACTTTGACTACTGAATAACTAAGGTCCTGATATTTCAACACTCATGGTAGTTTAATCATTCTGGTATCACACATACTTTTATTATTAGGAACTACAGGAAAGTCTATTTAGTTTCTATCTATTAGAACCTGAGTTTATATAGTAGATATGGAATAATATCCTGTTATGATAACTACCACATGAAAACTCTACAAGAGAAAAAAATCAGTAAGAGTTAATGAACAAAACCACTGCCTATGAAAACCAAAGGTAACAGCATACCATACTTACATAGCACAATTAAATAATCACTAAAAAACCTGCAAATTCAGCAAAATCAGTATACACACTGTATTCAGCAATTCTTTGAATACTGTAGACCCTATAAAAGTGTTACTGTATTTCTATTACATTGGGGGAAAAGAAAAAACAAAAACTGAAACAAAACAAAGCATAGAACCCCAAACTGACCACGTCTGTCAAATGCATAGCTGTTTGAAGGAGATAGCACTGAGCAGCTCCACGCAACAAAATCTGATGGGTAATCATAGTACACTGGAGGACATCTCTGGAAAGAGGAAAAACACACATTGTATAAAACACACACTTAAAAATGTAAGCATTTTCATGTATTTTCTAATTATTAGCCATTTAAAATACATTAGATTGCATGTAACAGACAAGTTAAGTATGACACAAACACTGCCTGACCAAATCACAATCCAGAACCAAAGCTATCATTACAGGTACTTTCATAAACTGACAATAAAACTTGGATGAGCATAAACCTGACAAAATAAGAAAGGGGAAAAGAAAGAACAAATCCAAAACTGAAGGAAGAATGCCCATGATCACATCAGTTCAGATTGGTAAGTTAATATTAGTATTTCTATCTGTGACAAGCATACAAATGTTTGCCATCAAAATCTCACTCCAAGCACAAAACTGAAACTTTCAGTGATCTTTTATCAACAAAGGCATGTCCAACATCTTTTATTCCTTCTATAAACTGCCTCTATCCAATCTTCCTTCAACCACCACTAAGATTTTATTTAAACATTCAAATTTGATTAAACTGGAACGACAACTGATTTTTAGTGGCTCTAGGAAGTGAAAGCAGACACTTAGAAAATATCAGTGTCATTAAGGTCCATAGTGAGGCCAGGAACTTTTACCTACACATCTATTTAGAAACTTTTCAGTATTCCAGCATTGTGGGCTGTCCCCTGATACAGCCTTAACTGCTATTAAACCAGGTTGCAATGTAACTAGAAGAAAAATAAAAGTGTGATATATATCAGCCAGGAAGTGTGGAAGATCAGGGGAAAATTATTCTAAAAAACAGAAATTATGAGGATCTAAAATCCCAAACTTCAATTTTTAATTCACAGAGAGACAGAACAACATTGGTTCTTGAACTGCTTTCCTCTGCAAATTAGACATAAAGGAGATAGAACCTTACATTCCCATGCACAACCATCCTTTCAGAAGCAACAAACATGAATTAAATCCTCACTCCCCAGTGTGTGTGTCAGCACATTTCTCTGGAAAAAGGCTGTAAGAACACAATGCAGTATATATTTTACCTTAAAGCATGAAGTCCTTCAGCACCAAGTACTTTACATGCAGGGATAGATGCCAAAGCCATAGAAAGAAACAAAATAGGAACAGCACACCAATGCCTACTTGTCATCTTCTGAATAAATTTTAACAGGAAGCTACCTTAAAATAAAAGTAAACAGAACAACCCAGAGTGATTTCATGTTCTCCAATGCTTTCAAATAACATGAACTTCAGCAGAAGAGTGCTATTATAATTTCTGAAAATTAAATGAAAGACAACACAATAATTTCCTAATTATTTCAATGAAAAACTTACATTCCAAAGAAGTCTGTCAGTAAGGTGATGTGATTCAGAGATGAACAGAAATGAGGTTCATTTTGACTTTGGTAATCTGTACTAATCACCATGTTCGGGAATGGAATTTTAACTCTTGATTGTTTTGAGTACCAGATGTCTTTTTTAAGTTGCTGCTGAGCTCATGTGATGGCTGACCATAGTGATTCAACCAGTTTAATGGATGCTGGAATGTGCAGAGCAATCCTCAACAAGCCACAGTTTGTGGAAGCAGGCTGCCCACCTCAGGATTCCTCAGCACACCCCCTCCCACTTAGTGATCAAATATATGCCTTGGGACAGCAAGAAAAAGGGCATCTTATACAAATACATAAGGTGTCTCCTACCAGAATATATCTGCACATGTAGGGTGCTGAACAGAGCTGATTCTACCCTGATTTGACCCAATTAGACCAGAGATTAAATTCTGGTTGCCTTCATTTCAGCCTACACTAGCATCAAAACTTGGAACACTCTCAGAAATCTTCCTCTACCCAACCTCTTAATAAAAGAATCCTTACTCTATTTCAGCACTTGGACTGGCTCTTTTGGATGTGTCACTATACAAGTCATGACTAAAAAAGCCTGGCAGATACAGAAAAAAGAATCTGCAAGTACTGTTCACTTCAGACCTTAGGAGCTTGTTTGGGCTTTTTATTCTTCCATTAATAAAAAGCAAATCTGCTTCATTTGCCCCTAGAATAATTCTGTAGCTTAGTACTGCAGGATCCCTTGAAGTCCCTAAAGGTCTTTTCTCTGGAAACTCCACTGTGAGGACAGTTCTTCCTTTTTTCTCTCAAGTAAATGCTTACATGACATACCAAAAACAGCTCCAGAGTTTTTATTTGGTTTCCTTATTTAAATAAAGGTAAAACTGAAACATACCTTTTTCTTCTTCTGGAAGAAGAGTGAGATAAGTAGCCAAAAACTTCTGTAACCTCATTCCCAAAGGAGGACAGGCTCCTATTGATTGACCTGGTGTCCTGTTGAGTTTTAAAACATGTTTTGACACAACTGGCATGTTAACAGCTTTAGGAGTAGATCAAATAGACTTAATCTAAAATCTAACAGATATAGAGTGTTTAGAATTGGCCCAAAACAAAACCAAAGTACCACTCAGTGACACTCCATGAGACCAATAGAGACAACCTAGGTCTCATGACAAGTCTCAGGATCCTGGTTAAGGAATATACCATCAGTCAGGAGATTCTATGGCTTTCTCTCAGCTTGACATTAACTGTAACAACTTTGTATATTCTTGGTATACTCAAACCTGCAACTCCCTCGACATATGCCAACATGTTTCCCCAGAAATACAGAAGCTAAGAGAGAAGATTATGAAGTATTGATTCCACACAGCTCTAACATACACACTTAAAACACTTGGCTTTACCTTCTGGATTCCCATCCTTGTATTGTCCATGGAAACAGAACTACAGCCAGCTGAGATGAGAAATGCTGAGCTAATGCAAGAGCCTATAGAGGTCACATTTGTCCTGCCATGTTTAGATGAAACAATCTGTTCTGACTACACTTTATCCATAATCACCTAATCCAAACTACCACCAGTGGTGGTCAGTTTTAACCTCCTAAAAATGAACATATATTAACCCACTGAACTCTTTGCTTCATGGGCTTCCCCCACCAGATCAAGACTGTGACCAACACTTTGATCAAGGGGTATTGAAAATTGCAACAATCAAGTCTTGTCACTGGATCCACAGATGGTGGTATCTTTTCTCTCCACTATCTACTCTTTTCTTCTCTTTCTTTCATTTCCTAATATATGTTTTGTACTTTCATACTGTTACATTTCTATGGATAACAACCAAAATGGCTACATACCTCCTTTTCCTTGAAAAACAAACTGTTCTGAAATAAACCTGCCATATATATTCACACACCAGTCATTCACTCCAATCCACCCCAAGGGATCTACCAGCAAGAACCTCAGTTACCCTGGGTCACAACAAAAGTGCACTCAGCACTTTACTCCTCTCAATACTCTCCATGCAACTAGCACAAATGGATGCCATCCATCTCTACACTGAATGTGTAGCAACCTGCAACCACCCAAACTTTTCTCTGCTCTTCACACATTTACACCAAGAGAGGCCAATGTCATCTCTCAACCACAGCCTCCTGCAAAAACCCAGTTCCAGAAATTATGAATTAGGAACAATTAGAGCAGTCTGTGTGGTGAGAAAATGACAAAATAAATACTTCACTAAATCATTAACTTATCTCACTTCCAAATTAATATTTCAAAACAAGATGCAATATAGGAGCTTGAGGCATCCTTTGTTGCTATAACTCAGACTGAATTGTACATACTTCACTTGTTCACAGCCACCCACCTTTCCTGAAAAACTCTCTCCCTGCCAGTATGTCTAGCAGCATCATTTTTTATTAATGTGTTTTCCTTTAGCTTTTACCCACATCAGTATTATTAGAACCCATTTGCAGCAATCAAGGAATTAAACAAATAATTGATCAGTTAAAGCAGTGGTTTACCTGCTGTAGAGGGAACTTTCTGAGAGGGCATCCATTAGTGGTCCAATAACAAACTGAAAAAAAGGAAACAAGAACAATGGCTAATTGTACACTGCTGAGGCTAACCAGACTTATTTCAGCAGACTTTAAAGGACAGAGCTAGGAATCAGAGAATACTCTTGTTAGCAGTAAATAGCAGAAGCAGAAAGAGAAAGAAACTAAAGAGAAGGGGGACCAGGAGAGTACATAAGGGAAGAAATTTTTCCACTACATATATTTAACCGTATTGTAAAAGATGCAGGCAAATAAGAAATCCTTTTGGGAAACAGATAGAGAAAATAGATTTAAGCATGAAATAAAAGAATGATGAAGAGCCAACACAGGTAAAAAGATTTAGAGTGTGTATAAAGGCTGATTTTATTTAAAGTTACATCAAGAGGCTGACTTAATTTATATAAATCAGGAATATTAACCTCTGAGGGGAGAGCTCTTATGAAGAATAAATAGAATCATGTAAATAATTCCTTACTAAAGTGTAGGCTGATTGGACAGTCCATACACATGTGACAGCAACAAAAATGCTTTAAGCTTAAATATTTCTTTCCAAATAGGAAATACTTTAAAGTGGGGAGGTTTTATGGGATACAGCAGTACACTGATTACACTACAGAAATAAAATGTGTCCAATTCCAACTACTGAAGCAATTGTTGTTAAGTTCTATTACAAATTAGAACATTTGTTTGTTCAGGCAAGTAACACTAATGCCCTTACCTCTGAGAAACCAAGAGAATTTGGAAGATGCTTTGTTTCATAGAGCTCCAGAAAATGAAGAATGCCTTCCTTTGTCAGAGTTTTATTCTCACTCTCAAACATCCGTCTATAAATGCACATATGCCACGATGGGTGGAACAGCCAACAGCCTGTTTCCAAAAAAGAAATTCTTTTAAACTGATGCAGAAATGACAGTGACACACTAACACATAACATACTGATATTCTGGACAGCATTATAGTCTATTCACAGGACATTACAGCTATTAGTTTTATAAAAACTACCCTGACAAACGTAATTTTAAAAATTAAGAATTTTCCAAAGGTACTATCTATTTTATTAGTTACAAATCAAAATGACCAGAAAGTCCCACACCCTTCTTCCTGCAACTCTATACCAATGTACTTACCTTCCAAAGTTTCACATTAATAGTCTTTCCACTTTACCAATCTCTAACATCTTGCACTACCTAATCACAATTTTGCCCTAGACACACTGTCTCAGCACTCATTTTATTTATTCTCTCCCCACTTCCAACACATTGAGTCAGGGCTTTTTTCTCCTTCTACAAAGTCGTGCGTGTGACTTGCCTTCTACAACCCCAAAACTCTCCGGCTTTATTTTCACATTATCTTAAGTAAAGCAAAACACAGTGGGAAATTACCATTTATTTTGGTTTGATGACAGAAAAATAGTAAGTAAAATATAGTAAGCAATAAATACATGCTAGGATTTCTTCACAGAGCAGTGTGGCCACTGCCTACGCATGTGTGCCAAACACAGAGCAGACCCACAAAAACTGTTGGCCACCCAGAAAACACCTAATTTGAGAAACAAAACAATACAAAAAGCTGCTACTAAAACAGAAGAAGAAAAAAACAGAAAAGTGTAACTTAACTAATATTTAAGAGATTAAGTAGGAAAAGTCCTATCTTACCTTTATCCCCTGATATGGCAAGCTCATATAAACTGTTTAGTTTTGGTAATACTGGCTTTATGACATGGATCTGAAATGCAAATCAGATATAAACAGTTTATATCTCAAACTCAGGACCTGTCAGTTACTCAGACTAGAATTTACTATCAATTAGCATTAATATAGCAATTGACAGTAGAAGTTCATTTAAATCTACAATGCCTGTGGTATGCAACACTCACTTGCAGTTTAGCACTGAAAAAAACCCTGATACTTCAATGCTGCTGTATTTTAAGAGCAATACTTGCTAATAACCATATTACTCCTCAAAATTAAAACAGTACAAATATCTAAAATTAGACATTTAAATTAACAGTATTTCAGTTACAGGACAATCAAGTACAAATAAAATAACTACAAAGAGGTGAGCACAGTACTACTAGTTAACACAATACCACACAATTATGGACGCCTCAAGTCAACAAGAATCTTTCTGCGAGTACATTGGACTCACAAAATCCAAGTTTTAATCCAAGGCCACAGATGCTTTACTACATAGAGTCCCCTCCACCAAAGAGAAGTTAAGTGAAATCACTGGATTTTTCACTAAGTTGGTTACCCTGGTCTTGCAATTACCTTCACTCCAGGTTTCTGTCACTGCATTAACCAGACGCAGTACAATGACAGAGAAGAGTTCTGAATTTATTCCCAATGAATTACACATGCTGTGTTTTAAGTACTTAAGAGCTGAAATAAAAATACTCCAGTTAATGCTGACTTAGCTACCCTCAATCATCAAAACTGAAAATACTCTGTCCTACAGAAACATTTACATACGCCACAAGTGAGCACTTCTGTCTCGGATGGGCGCAGATTTTACAGCGCTCCTACCTGGTTTCCTTCCAAAGTTTCCATTATCAAAATGTAAGTTTCCCAAAACTGCAGGAGTTGCTCGTTCTTCTCAGCAGACCACCAAAACAGACTGGATTCTAAGGAAAAAATGAAGGTAAGGCCACGCGTTCCTCCGGGCCGCGCTGCCCCCCCGCCGCCCTCCCGGCCGTACCGTGTCCGCCGTCGGGCGGGCAGCGCAGCTCGGCGCGCTGGCCGCCGCTCAGGTCCAGCGCTCGCTTCAGCAGGTAGCGGGCCCGCTTGCGGCACAGCCCGTCCCGCTCCGTGAGCCCCTCCTGCACCAGCCGCCAGAACCGCGGGCACAGCCGC
>VZRX01022394.1:46702-64968 GCA_013398075.1 Notiomystis cincta | reverse complement strand
CGCGCTTGAAATGCGCTTCATCTTTCGGCCATAACCCGCCCGCGTGAGCGTTCCCGGTCGTGGT
Organism: Notiomystis cincta; assembly: GCA_013398075.1. Lineage (NCBI taxonomy): Eukaryota > Metazoa > Chordata > Aves > Passeriformes > Notiomystidae > Notiomystis > Notiomystis cincta. The sequence continues at coordinate 64,904 of VZRX01022394.1, read as the reverse complement.
GGCTGCTAGGCACGACTTGGAGCCCTGTGTGCTCGGCACTGGAGACCTCATGGAGATATCCCAGGTGCGAGCCTCTCGCTTGAGGGGCTGAAGTTCCATCCTTGTGTGCCGTAGAAACGCTCTCTACTCTTCATGCGCATTACAACGCAAAGTCAGGCAGCAGTAATACACAAAATGCCCAGTTATCCCACCTGTCATGTTTGTTCTAACCATTTATGCCAAAAGAAGTTGCTGAAAGCAGTTTTCATCGCAGCGTACCAGAGGTTTGCCCGAACGCCTCGAGTCTGACTCAGGTCACAGGCATTCCTGGATGTACACATCCTCCGTGCTGTTGGCTTGCTAGAAGGGCCCGGGCCCGGGGCACTGAGGCCACAGAACAGCTCCTGTGCAGTTCAGTGTGCCGCTGCAGCCAAAGCCTGACTCAGAAAATCAAGCTGATGTCCAGTAAGTGTAAATTCACCATGCGAGATTGCAATTCCCACAGAGACTGGCATGTCAAAAGTGGTGGCAAACCACTCTCCCAGAAGATGTGGTCATAGGAAAAGGCAAACTTGGAATCTTCTGTTCCTGTGAAAGCAGTGGATAGCAAATTCCCTGCACAGCAGCAGGGATGCAACACGGTTTCCAACGGGAATGGGCATTACCTTGGGCAAGCTGTAGTTGCTTAGAATCTAATGAACAAGAAAGGCTTACTGCAATTTTCCAAGTGAGGTTCCACTTAACCACTCCTCTCCAAATCATATGAGTAGTCTCTCTTTTTCCTGGTTATCCATTTTCCCCAAACAGTTTTTAGATTTTTTTTTTTATCCTTGAGAGTCTACTGATTGCAAAATGACTGAATTTCTTACTAGAATTGAGCCTGTACTGTGACTATATATGCAATATCTTCTGGAAAAAGAAGGTGGAAATTAATTATTTTAAACCCACTGTCTGGCAGTTTCCCGTGCTTTACCACTCTGCCTGTGTTCTGTTGGACGAAAATTATGGAATCCAGTAAAAGCTCAAGAAAACAGTTCAAATGATACATTTTACTCAAATGTAAAGTAAAAGTTCGTACTTTGTTTCTCACACACAGAAACATGTTTCATAGGAGGAATTATTACAATGTACTTTTGTAAATAGGATGTTTACAGTTGAAATCTCTTACATGCCATAATATATTTTGTTTTCCTATTTGCTCTTTAGCAATTTTTTTTTCACTTATAGCATGCAGTCTGATGAGTTGTGGGGGTTTCTTTCATCAGGCTTGAAAAAGTGCCAAGCAGGGTATCCATTCTTATTACAGTTTTACTCTTCCCTTCCTGGCGTCTGTAACTAAATGAAGAATTAGTGGTCTGCACAACAACTAGTAATCAAAACAGAATCAGGAATACTATGTGTTGTGCTGTTTCTTCAGTATTGTCTGAATTCTGCTCTGCCTTTGGTTTCATCACAGTGGGATGCCAAATCTAAAATCTTATTACACCAATTTAAACAACAGCATTTAAATTTGAACAGTTCCACTGTAGATTGCCTTATCAGACAAAAATGGAGATCAGGCTTGGGGAGCTTCTGAGTGGAGCATTGACAAGAAAACAAAACAAACAAACAAAACCAAGCCAGAAAGGTGGACATGGAGTTAAGAGAGAGAAAATGAGCAAGCATTTTGTAATTTTCAGATGTCAGGAACCACACCATTCACACCCTCATACCATAGTTGTGTCTTCATGCCAGCACCCTAAATTTGTGCTTTCCAACTCTACAGTTCTAACACATACCCCTGCATCACCAAAGGCCATGTCCTATTCTGTTTTCTCCACTTTCCAAGCTTATCCCAGCCACCTCCTGCCTTCTTCCTAAGCCAGCCCTGCTCTCAGGCCCTCAGCCTGCCAGCTGCAGCCACCTCTAGGGTCCCAAAGCCCCTTCAGCCCCACCAGCCTCAGCACTCAGAACATCCCCCACCTGCCAAGCTCTCATGTACTCTGCACTCCTATTTATAAGGTATCCTGTATTCCCTGATCTCTCTAGGTCCCCTCCAAACTCAGCATACAGCCTAGATCAAAGGCTAAAATAGCTTGATTTTTTTTTGAGAGGACATCTTGTAGATGCTTCTTTATTTGTCATACAAGGTATTATCCCTCAATTACAGACAGCCCTGAAATAAACGGCCAGTATGAACATGTCCCCTTCACAGGCCACTTCTATCTATAGGCCACAAAATACTTCTCAACTCCTTGTAACTCCAGATGTAGAACTTACTTCACACTCTGCTCCCTTAACCAGTCATTTAATACTATTATCTGCCTTTAACTGTGTCTTTTAGTACCATTCCTGAGCCTATGAGAGGCAGGATAAAGATGAGAAATATATAATTGTTGATTCTTATCTGAACTTTGTAACAGTATCTTTGCTGATGGTTTGAGTTTCCAGCCCATGATAACAAGTTGACCACATTTGGGCTGATTTTACAATTTAAATGCTTTATTTAAAATAGTTTATTGGTTTTCATCTGGACACATAATTCTAGATCCAGTTTAGTAATACAAGAGGACTCAGGTTCCTTCCTCAGACTCATAGTTAAAAAATCAGTGCCTTTACTTACCTGCATATCCTTTTGGACAAATGTACACTTGTTCTTATGTAAATGCTTTCCCCTGTGATCACACAAACAAGAAATTCTGTACTAGGAAAAATGTGTAGATGATCATTCTCGTGGATGATTAACTTAGAAAAGGATTACGAACAAAACTACAGTACCAACTACAATTGTAAGTCTTGGAAATCCCCACTTAGAGTTTTGGAAGGGTGTGTGTCATGCTGTTGCCATAAAGCCACTGCTAAGGTTCTGAGACACAACAGATTATTAGAACCCAGGCCAAATCTTTAATCATTTCAATGATGGTTTTAGAACACACAAAATACATTTCTTCTCATGGATGTCCCACACTATAACCTGCATATTCACAGGTAATTCTGCACAGTTCATAAGAAGGAAGGCCCAGCCAACCCTGCAGCATGATTTTTTTTCCTTATGGGAGTCTGTGGGAATGTGTCTGCACAGTTTAAGATCCCTAGGGGGACCAGGTACGTAACACAGCCTTTTCTTTCCTCTCCCACTGCATGCAGGAGAAGGAAATGGGGGATTTCTGGAAGAGTTATGTGGAAAATTTCCCACCACATCCCTCTCCCACAATAATGAAATTAAAAGCCCAGATGTGCTCCATGCAACAAACCTTACCAGTTTTTATGGTTACATATATTCATGTTCTCTTCTAGATTTCCTCAGTGCTGTTGTTGCAAAAACCAGCAACACACATAGCTTTTACACAGCTCTCAGTCTCAGATAACACTTCCCCTCCCTGCCAGGGGATAAGGAAAATGAAATTTACAGGAGATGAGAAGAAGGAAAGAAGAAAATTGCCTCATTTTTGTCAGTTTGCCCTAAAGTCCTTGAACCCTCCTGCTAAGAGAGATAGAGACAGAAGTATTCTAACTCAAAGAGGAAAGCTGGTCACAGCAATTTCCCCAAGGTGGTTGTGCTGTTATCTCCTGATCCTCTAGGACTTGTTTCATTTGCCTCCCCAACCCCACCTCCACAAATGATTCTTCCACATCACAATGCAACCATGTATTAATCTTCATCATTTAAAAATGAGATTCAGCTTGTCCCTCCAGCTAGTCCCTGCAGCCATCACCTTCTCCCCCTCCTCCCTTTCATTTCTGAACTTATTACCCACATACAGAGGGCCTGGAGTTTGTCCTCTGCAGCATCCCAGTCTGATTTGTATATCCCAGTTTGACTATACTGTCTACTGTTATTACAGTATATCAGCTATGACTGCTCACAAGATACCTGTTGAGTAACTAGCTCCACATTTGTATCCCCAAACTTCTTTATGAGAGATGAATAAACCCTTTATAATGCAAGGTCTACCTGCAGAATTTCCCCAAAACAGCCACATTCCTATCTACTCACATACTTAAAAATTACTGTCTTATCTGTTGGTGTATCACACCCACCTCCCCTTTCCTGGCTTCACAAAAGCAATCTTATCTTTAGATATTGCTGTTGTGAAGATCTGTTTCTTAACCTACTGTTTTGACCTTGCCACCTCTCCCTTTATGTCCCTCTGCTGCTTCCCTCTTCTGTGCTACATCAAACACACGCTGTCTCTTTTCCCTTTCCGTTTCCAGACCCATTAGTCTATCCTTCCTCATCCTCTTATCTCATACCTAGACACTGACTTCACACTGACCTACCCACACTGCCAGTCTGAATTGTCCATATATTAGTCTTTCAAGTAAGACTTAATGTTTATCTTGTGCTAACTCCCACCTAATTTTCCTCTATTGTACCCCAAACAACCCTTTGTTGTCACAGTGACACAAATTTTAGGCAGCACGTGTTCCATGACCTTCTGTGATCTATGGCCTTCTATGTGGACTGATAAGCTGATCCCCTCTCTGTGTATATCTTGTCATCCATTGGTGCTGCATGTTTTCCCTGGTGACAATTAGTACAATACTGTTGGTAGAGAGTAAGGATAACACTAATTGTGACAAATAAATAAATGAACAAACCCAAAAACCATCAATGTGTCGAGCCACAGGGAAGAAAGGCAGAAGCAGCCTAGGGTTTGCAACTGAACTTTTTATGAGGAGAAGAATAAAAGACAAATGTCTCACAGAGAGAAGTGCTGTGAGAAGACTTGGTTGCCTTTCATACACACATACTGCCCCACATGCATTCAGAATCGTTCAGACACTGAAACTCGTGAAGAGTTAGTTCAGATGCAGCAGTAGCTCCAGATTTTTCAATCAGACCCATCTCTGAAGCGCTCACAGACACAGGAGTGAAGCCTTCATGAGCCCTGCAGAACAGAAGATGGTGCTGTTGTCACTGACATGTGCCTCTCGGGGCTTTTTCTGGCGAAAAGAAAGCAATGATAGCAAAGAAAAGGAGACGAGAGAAACTAAAGGGAGAGGTACAGGAAGAAAAGTAACTGCCATTTCTTGGATTATTTTTTTCCACTGGAGAAGTTTAGAAACTCAAAGGGAAGAATGATAAATGCACAGAAAAGGACTATCTAAAAGAGCAGTTAGGAGAAGCGGAGAGGGCAGCATAGACCAGATATTGGATACGGAGGGTCAGTGTGTCCCAAGCCAGGCGTTTGGAAACCAAGACACCAAAAACCAGTGGGAATTTTAAAATATAGCTTTGAGTGATGGAGTGGAGAAGGAGAAAGAGCAGAACCGTGTGGGCAGTGCGGAGCTGTGACTGCAGCACAGGCCCCCCTCACACTGAATCACGGACTGCACGCTTCCAGCGTTATCAGGGCTCTGCTTCATGGCTTCCTTTCTTTATCTGCAGGGGAGAAAAGAACACAGGAAAGAAACAGCAAGGTATCTTTAGGACACTGCTGGGAGTGTTGTGCTGAGAGATTGTGCACATCTGTGTAAGAGATTCCAGCGTGAAATTCTTCTTTGACTGAGCAGGACAGCTACATTCACCAGAAACACTACAATATTCCTGGGCTTTTGGGGATGTTTACTTTAAAAATCATGCTGGAGTTCTACTGTTGTCATGCTGTAAACATCCTGTGTTCAGAAGCAGCATTTAAAGGCAGCTGATGAAAAGCAGTTGTGTCCAATTAAACATTCCTAATGATGGGAAGTTACAAATCTACTATGTGGTTTGTCACTGTAAGCTACAGAGGGGAAGTTAAGCTGGTAAATCTCTCCAGTTAGACTGAGTGCAGTGGAATGGTCAGGAAAAGATGAATTAGATATAATCCTTTGCCATCTGTCTTTATTTTGCAAACCTGCTTGACAGGATACTACTGAAATCTGCAGACATTTTTTATCTGCTTCATGTAGCTGAAGAGCATTTGCTCTACAGATTGGAATTAAAATGCTTCCCAATAACAGTCAGCCATCCCACTTATTGTCCTTGTTTGCTTTCCTTTTTAAAAAAACAAACACTTAGGATTTTTGCTTCAGCTTAGGCTGCACCATTAATTTTTGACCTCTCCCCTTCACTGGGACTCAGAGCTGGGTGTTAAAGGATAAATAGATTTCACCATTGGCTTTACAGGGAAGCAAAAGGGCTGTTGAAAAGTATGCAATGCATTCTTCTCCAGCTTCCAGCCTGAAAAGCATATGTAGATCTGGAGGAAATGTGACAATCCAGAGAGTGTCCATATGGTATCACAGTTTCTCCATAACAGTTTTTGTCTATAGGTCCTCATCGAGCAAATCATGTAAACACGAGCTTATCTCTGAGCACACGCCTGAGTATTTTGCTGCCTCTGGATTTCGGTGTACAGGAGATTCTACTGATAATGAACCAGATAAGAGGATCTACTACAGTGGGGGAAATATGCTGTAGCTTCTCTATGAAAATTTACCAGCTGCAACCCAGGGAGTCTTTAGTATTTTTAAAGCCCTGGTGTTATTACTGGGAATAATACTACAGGAAGGGGGATTAATAAAAACCCCAAATATAACCAAAGCACCCCACAAGGACCAATCTGGTTCTTACTTACTTCCTTGGGAATACAGCAAATGCTTTTTTTTTTTTTTTTTTTTTTAAGTAGGGAGAGAGAGAGGAAAGGAGGAAGGAAGAGAGGACAGAGGCAGGGAGGAAGCTTTCACTTTATTTCCAACTCCTACGTATTTTTCTTTGCAAAAGTGAAGGTTTGCATGTCAGTGTCCTTTCAGAATGCACTATATGAAGAGCTTTGTAGCTCCTTGGCTTCAGAAAATAATACAGCATTGATGATTAGCTTTTCACAGATGAGCTCAAGTTAATTCATCCTTCTGGAAGCGTGGAGATAGCTTGCTAGGTACAAAGAAGTTATCTTTGGTTTTCAGATCAGTGGAGGAATTCGTCAAGCACTGGTTGAGACCAAGGTTATTTCCTCAGTGGGAATTCAGATTATGAAAGGCCCACACCACTGCTGCCTTCCATCTCTCACAGTCTTTCACATCAACAGGGAGCAAGGGAAAACAGATTTAAAATATTCTCCTTCATCTTCCATAGTACTTTAGATTAAACTAGTTTAACTAACCTCACAAGGAAAAAAGTGTGAATCTGTTGCGCTAAGATGTAATTTTCACATTTTGACTTGTGTATCTCACTTCAAAGAACTTCTTCCAAGTTTATTTTGAGTTTCCCATGCTAAAAATAAAGACACAGAACAAATCAGTTTAGTTTAGCTGAGAACAGCAGTTTTGGAAGCATTAGGCAAGAAGAAGCTCTAGTGTTGTCAAAACAGCTCCTAATGCTGTTGTCTTTAATGGGGATGGCTAATCCTCCCTATTTTCTCATATTCCCAATGATTCTCTCTAAGTGGAAGCCTGCCAGTTATTCTGCAAAACTCCTGACTCATTCCAGCATCATTTAGGGCCTTCCTAATTGATTGCAGGATATCTTCAAAGTCAGAGGAGGGCTCTTGTTTGATGCTGTAAAAGGTTTGCCGAAAGGTTACAATCTCCTCAGTTTCTATAAAGTATTTTAAAGATACTGGGATCAAAGGAAAAACCTCCAGATCAGCTAATTTTTAGAAATACCCCACTTTTACAATTTCATTATAAAGACAGTGGGTGTTACTTGAAATACTTTTCAATTATTAATTAATTCATTTACCCAGGTTTTGCAGGTTTACTTTGGGTTCTTTTCCTGCTGCCCATACAGGAACAGTAAAAAGAGGCACTTGTCATATTGCCACAACATTTCTTTTTTCCTTCACCCCTTAAATCTCTATCTTGTAAAAAATGATAGTAGTAGTCTTTTACACATTTATGAGGTCTTCCATTAAAGTCCATTTGAAGCATTTTATAGACAATAATGTATGAAGCCTCAAAGCACACTGCTTTTTACACTGAGGTATTTATCATCATGTTTTTACACTCAGGAGAATTTACCACAATAATCACACAACTTCAAGACCACAATAACTAGTTGTCAAGTTTTGAGCAGAAGGAAATACTTTAAAGGAACCCAGTATTCAGAAGCTGAAACATTTTCTAGAAGTGTGGCTGTCCTCTAGTAGCTGCTCAAAAATTAAGGCATCCAAAATAACTCTCCATCTTCAAGAATCTTGACATTAAGATGTTTTCTTCGACCTCCGCCTCCTGTCACTGCATCTAATTAGTTCTTTTTTTTTAATCATGTTGTATAATTCTGAAACTTTCCACTGTAGAGGGATAACACTACATAGTAGAAACTCTGCTTTCTTAAAAAAAAAAAATTAAAAAATAAAAAAAAAAAGAGGTGTCTTTTCCCAGAGGCATTTGGCCTTAGCCTAGACCGCCTTCTGGTTTTCACTGAAATTACTGAATATATATCAATGCTGAGCAAAGCCATTTCTTGGGAGGTTTTGCAATCTTTTTCACGAGAAACTGGTTTTATGATACATGCTCATATTGGAGTTACATTTGTAAGCCCACTCTAGGGATCTTTGACCATCTGTGCTTTAAAAAACATGGTGTTTTCAGATCATGGTGCAAAGTTTTCCTCACACAAACTCCCAGCTTTTGGTTAGCTCTGCAAAGGCAGTTCTCAGACAAACTATCATAATACCTGTTCTGGATTTAGCATCATTACTAAGCCAAAATGCATATTCCTTCTTTATCTTTCACATGAGATCCTCTCACATACCCAAAAGGTATATAGTTTTTGACAGTAGATGTATAAATGCTGGCTAGTTCCATATTCTGGACTGTAAGGCGTTCTAAAATGTGCTGCAACTAAGAAAAACAAGTCTAAAAATAACACGGAGGTGTGTGTATGTCTGACTTTGTGTGTGGAAGGGGAATACAGCATTTCTCATCTCTTGATAATTCTATGTAAATATACTCAGTTTATATTATATAAATACTTTCTCCACCTAAACGGCACTGAGGCAGATTAATCCTGGGCTCTTGAGAAAAGAAACATTTGTGTAGATTATAATTTGTGAATCACTGTTAATAAATAACTTGTTGCAGGAGATACTTGGTTAGTCATTGCTTATGATATGAAGTCCAAGCCAAAATCCTGTTCATCCTGTTCAGCTCTGTAATACAGAATTAGACCAGAGTCTGTTAGGTACAGGAAACAACCTACTTTTGTCAGCAAAATGTTCTTTCACTTTAAAAATAGAATTAACCCAAAAGGTGTCTTTTTTTTAATCTTTACAAAATCAGAGCAAAGCTTTCCTTTATCTTAAAAAAAAAAGCCTCATCAAGGCAATAAATCTGGTAAGATACATTTCAGTAAGGATTAGCAGTACTGCTTCATTCAGGGCCTCATAACTGAGAAAATAAACATAAGAGATGAAGAATAAGGGGAAGATTAAAATAAGTAATATTTTTCTTAGAAAAGAACCTGCCTTTTAACTCCTGCAATAGCAAAGGAAGCCCGGCAGATGGTGGAAGGAGACCACAGTGCTAAAGGAGAGCTCTTGGCATTGTGCTCCTTATAGCCATTCGCCCTTAAAGGAAGTTACTGACTTATTTTTCATAATGCTATCTAAGTATTTCAAACAAAAAATAGGACCCCAATTGTTTTGGCTATGCATTTTGTGTCCAAAAAATCTCTTTATTTTGACCAACGTGACAAATATATTCTTTTTCACTATGGAGCTGAGGCTTTTTTAAAGCCAATTGACATCAATGACAGTAAAAAATCACTTAACCAATAAAAATAATAAAAATGCTTCTGGCTGCCTTTATTTTGTCTTGCAGAGGTATTGTATTGTATTTGGGTTTTTTCTTTTTTGGGTTTCTTTTTTGTGTGTTGGTTTTTATGGATTTTTTTGGTTTGGTTTATTCTGTTTCTTTTTTTTTTTTTTTAATGGGGGGCGCTTTTGTTTTCCCAGCATTTTGATTTATTATTCAGGTGCTGCTGAAGATCATACCTGCATTACCCAAAGCCATAACAAGAAGAAAAAGACATTACACTTTTCAGACCATTTTTGCACTCTGAGTGACAAGATCCTGCAGAGCTCCCTATCTGCAGCAGCTTTCTGTCATGAGTGCCAGTGAAGACCTGGAATCCAGCAATATGTCTGCTCTAATCCTAAGAAATGTACAATTGGAGGCTGACATCTTGTTTTATCTGGTTCATTCTTTAAATATTCTCTCTCTCTGACTTCTATGTCTGGCTTATGTCATATCAAGATAGACATTAAACACCTGAGAGATGATCCAGATCAAAGGCACCCCGATTTTCCTCTGTAAAGGATCAACTATTATATAAAAACTATCAGTGTTACTGCAATTTTGGTGACACTTCCAGTAATTAGAATGGGCTTCAGAAATGCTAGCAGTAGGGAGCCCCTTTTTGGAGTGCTAGTGCAGGAGCACTGGATGACAGGCAGTAGCTCTGTCATCAGTGACAGCATGACACACCTCTTCCTACTCATCGTTTTGGCACCTGAATCCCACAAGCACCCCAAGCATTTCTTGGCCTTAGCAGAAGACCCATAAAAATACATTCCCCAAATAGTTTTCAAACAACTAGGCTGATTTTATTAGAGCAGGTAGAAAACAAAATTGTTTAGACCCTTTTTTGATTAGTAGGCATCCTATCAGTTTTTGGGGGGCACAGGGGTGAGGGCATGTAACTCTTACTGGGTGATGCTAAGTGGGCTTACTTTTTTGGGTGCCTTTTGGTGGCCATGCCCAGGGAGCACCCAGTGCTCAAGCTTGAAAAGGCTGCTGTAAGCACACTGTCTTTTACAGTCTTCAGAATGAACAGCACTTGCTTCTTCCTGCCCTCAGCACAGCTCCCTAAAATGATGTGTTTATAGGGTGCACTGCCAGGGCCACCAGAAATGTCACTCCTCCAGCACTCTGCAGCAGGCAGGGAAGCCTGACTGGCCAGGATTGTTCTCCCCTAGGGACTGGGACTCTGCTGCTCCCTACCTGCCCTCTGCCTCCCACCCAAACTGCAGCTGCCTGCTACATACAGCTCAGCCTTCCCATGCTGCAGGTTCATCCCTCCCTCTGTGCCTCCTGTGCTTCTCATTCACCACTTGCTAAGGTGACATTATCCTCTGCCTGAATATCCAAGTCCCAAATGGGCACTTCAGTTTTGTAGCTTTAGTCACATTTGAGACCACAGCCTTAAACATGAACAGCATAACCTGTGAGAACCTTTAAATGTACATTCTTAGTATGTCTCATTTTTTCTCTAATGTACTGAGCTGGGCTTTTTTTGTTTGCTTTTTTTTTTCCTCTTCACTTCTTGTGGGAGCAAGTTTATTTTCCTTTGTGTTTGAAGAGGCTGTTCTTTCATGCCAGGGTACTGTACTGCCTTGTGTGTACACCTGGACGCGGCGCTCGTGTTGGAGTTGGTGTATTGTTCACTTGTGAGCACAGATGACTGCATTCTGCCTGAGCTCTTCAGCAATGTATTTCTGGGGTATCACATCTGTCCTCACAGTCACTGCTCTTTTGCTTTGATCTGTGCCCTCTCAGTCAGGTCTGCAGAGTGCATAATTCACTGTGCACCGCAACTTAATGTGTTTGAGAGTTCAGGGGAAGACATCATTACAAATGCTTTATTACATCAGCAAGAACTTACCTGTTCAATAAAATAGTTTGCATTCCAGAACACAGTATGTCCAGCAGAACTAATCTGATGAAAATACCTCATCCTGCTGGTAGCTCTGTGAGGTGTTTATTTCATCAGTCATGGGAAGCTTTGGCTTTCACGTGTTTCTTCTGTACCTGATTGCCTTCATCGCTGTTAGTCACATTAGTGATGCCCCTGCTCATGGTATCAGGTGATGGAAGCAGATTGAGCCAGGTTTTCTGTGAGATTGTTTCTCCATTCAAGACCAGAGATGCTGTGTATTTCCTTCATGTTCTTCAGCATTAATAAAATTTCAGGCATTTTAAGTGCTAATCTGACTTTGCCATTTGGTGGCAATGCTGTGGTGGTATCCGAAGGGAGTCCATTTGAGGATGGATTGCAAGCAAACAGATCTGTGTTCCCACTGCATAGGATATTCTGCCTATTAAAGTACTTCATTGCTTTAAACTCACCCACTTGATTAGATGTGTGAGTAGCAGCCCAAATAGCCAGATTTGGGGCTGGGAGGCAAATTTGTGTTCTCCCTATGGATGGTGGAAAGAGCAACGTGCTTCCACTTTTTCATTGCTGTTGCCCTAAACACAGTGCAACAGACCATCAGAGGGTGGCTAGCCTGTGTCATAGTTGGCCAGGACAGAGCATTTCTGGCTTGCTCTGCACAGACTGCAGATCAAGAGGACAGCTGGACAATACCCAAAGGAAGTGTCCATTCCCTGCAATCTGTGTATTGGGATTACCTTCAATCTGTTTTAGTAGACCCAGTACTCTTGAAAATGGAGACATTTCTCCCTGCTTTCTGGCCTTTCCAATAGAAAAAAAATGTTTCTGTTTGGAGGTATCTCCCTGTTCTGCTGGAGATACCAAAATCAAGCTGTAGGTTAGGAAGAGGAAAATGTCTTTTTCTAAGGTGTAGAACTGCTCACCAGAACTGCTCACTAGCAATATGTTATGTATCTGCCTCTTTATTAGAAGTGGGATAATTAAGTGTCTGCTCTTTCACATGCATGATTGGTGTATTCTCTGGTGATACCAGTTGTCCATATTGAGTCTCTGTTCAGGAGCTGTATCAATGACTTGCACATATGTGAAAGCTGTGGGAGAAAAGTTGTCAGATAGGCTGCAAATCCCAACAGACTCTGGATGGAGTCTGTGCATCTGAGAGCAGGAGGCTTCTGTTTGCTCTGAATTGCTGAGGTTGGTCCCGGCTCCTGGGAGATCAACAGATGTCTCACACAGGATACTGTAAACAGTCCCCACACCAGGATGGTTTTATTCAGCTCTAGGGCTATTCCCTGACCCTTTCTAAGTGACAGATGAAGGTGGGTCCTGGTGTGTCACAGCTTCTGCCACACGATCTGCGTGTCCATCCCCAGAACAAGCAGCCATTGCACTGACCCCTCAGAGCCCTTTGAATACACCTCACTGGCAGTGCTGACGCTCTCCCACCTCACATCTGGCCCCACTAGTGCTCACAACCGTTTGCATATGCTCTTTTCCTGGATGTGGCAAGGTAATTTCTGTCTTTCCCCAAAAGTCTTTTGACAATACCCTATGTACTATTCATTTGTTTGTTCTCACCAAGCTGGATATTCCCTCATTTGTAGGAATTCAGTCAAACAGCCTTTTCCTGCTTGTGAAGGTACTTCAGTTTTCAGAAAGGGGTGGGTTTTCTGGTGTCTCAGCATGCATACTGCTTGTGTGACTTGTTACTTAACATTACTTTAAAAATGTCTTCTTTTTCCGTTCCCTCTACTGCTCCAATTATTTCTCCTTTTTTTCCGTAGTCACTCCTGGAGGCACAAATTGAAAAGATGGAAATAGATGAAGGCAACTGTATGCCTGGAAGACATCCTCCCCTTCAAACACTTCTTGATATGCCTCTCAACAGCTTCATTGCAAGGATGCTAGCTAATATTGGCAGCTCTGCACATGTAAATTTTTTTTTTTTTAATTTGTTCTGTTTCCATTGCCTGCATGAATTGTTTTCTTCAAACTTAAAGTCCCTGTGTGGTGACAATTTACTGGGTGCAGCTGGAAGTAGAGGATTTGTTGTTGCCAGCATCACTGATTCAACCTGCAATTTACTTTGCCTAATGGCATGGGGTCATTGCATTGCTTTAATTCAGCTTTGCATGGTTACAATTCCTTTCCCTCCTTGGCATAGCTGTAAGGAAGCCTTTGCATCCTAATGCATTTAGTAATGTCCTACTGTCTCCATAGCATTCATTTTTCTAACTAAGTGCTGCTGCTCTCTCTTGGCACATAGCTCAGAGTTTTGTTTCTGCCTTTTTGAAACCATATTAATGTCACTGCTGTGCATTCTATCATGTTCACATTTTTCTCACAGCGCTAAAGGTCTTCCCTGATGTCTTCTGCTTCATATTTATGCATTTGCTTTTGATATTATTTTATGCTTCTCAGCTCTATCCTCTGAACTAACTGTGTCTACCCCACCTACACTCTGCTTTGCAGCAGCTTTAGACACTCCTAGAGTATAGTATCAGTGAGGACAGCTTTTCTTTCAGCAGTCTCATTGCACTTTTTTCCCACTTATGAATCTAACAGCAATTATTTCGGGTTTAGGATTGCATACTCGCATGAGTCAGCCATTTTCTGCACAGTTTGGCAGCATACCAATCTATTGTTTCTCCAGCTTCTTGATTACACAACTGTGGGGAAGATACCTTCCTTATGTGTCATTTTTCTGAGGACTGGAAATGCTTCTGAGACATTTCTAGGATTTTGCATGGAGTTCTTCCAGTCTGCAGCTGGTGTACCTCCAGATACTGCAGAAACACATGGGAGCTACAGCCCAGTGCAGCTAACAGCATGAATGGGCTTCTCTTGGCCTCCTGCTTGCCCAGCCCCACAGCAACGTGTTACATACCCCATGTCCCTCTAAGGAAGGGATAGCAGAGCTATGCCAATGCTTCCTCTTCTATTTTCTGCAGCTTTGGGGCAAGAACCTGCTGTGAACCCATGATGTCTCCTCTGTACTCTGGGTTTTGGGGAAGTGTAGTGTTGGCTCTTTTTTTCCAGTCTTCATAGCTGTCTATGGCACATGGCTGCCTAATCTCTTTTGCCACCATATCCAGTGTCCACTCTGGCACTGAATATGAACCTGAAAGAGAACCAGGGAGCCAGTGCTGGTTGATGGTGGTTTTCTTCTCCCCTTTACCTCCTGCTCTGGGAGTGCTTCAATGGGAAGGAGCTCCCCTGCTCTCCAGCAGAGAGTTACCTTCTCTTCTGCAGCTCACACAGCCTGTCCCAAAAGGAAATTGCCAGGTCTTCCTTTGTTGTGCCAGGACAGACTCTAAGTAGTCAACCACAGGAAAGGACTGCTGTAATGGAGACTGTGGATTTTGTACAGGAGTCAAAGTAAGAGACAGCTGTGCAGCCTGAAAGATGATCAGAAGATGAAATGACAAAGGCTGAATTTCTAAAGACATTATACTGCCAATTAAAAGTCTGAAATCTTCCTGGCTTGCCCTGCCCCAGAAATTCAGATCAAATCATTCACTGAGCTGTTCCCACAAAAGGAACTGGAAATTCAATAGGTCAGATTGTCAGCTAGAATAAGTCCACTGACTCCAGGGGAACTACTCCACTTTCTGTCATCAGAGAACCTGGCCCCATGACCAGGAGCTTCAGATTTTCCACATGGCTGTTTCCTTGGGACTTATGTCATCACCCTACCCAACAAGGAGAGTTCAAGGTCACAGTGTAGGAGGATTTTTAAAGAAACAAAACAAGAGACCCAAAAAAAGCTCAAGTTCATGCTGTGCCTCCACCATACCAACTGGTTTAGTAGACCTGTGGATCAGAATCTTCCTCAGATTCCATGTGATTGGTGCCAGATCTCAGTGCTGAGCCCTTCACCTCAGACCAGAAATGGTGGAGGTCAAGGACCCACAGAGCAGCTGTGCTATGTCTTTGCTTCTTGCCAGTCCCATCCCATCTATGATACAATGCTTGTGGCATCAGGGTACAGATAAGGAATGCCTTAAAAGGGTTCCTTTCCCTTACTGCTGTCTCCCAGCCTGCTGCTCATTAACACAGAAAGGAATATATTTTATCTCAGTCTTACAGTAAGAACTCAAATCATAAAATAACATGCAGGATTTCTAGAATGAGAAATGCCAATGAAAACGAGTTTTAAAAATTCTGCCTGAAATTTCCAAAGCATGACATTCACCCCCAGGCAGAAAGCCTGCAGACAGTTCTGTGTATCAATTAAGAGGTGCTCAGTGAGATTCAGCTAAAAATCAGCTGGGAAGAAGAACGTCAGTGCTGCTAGGAAGAAGAATAATCATTACCTAACACACCTTTTCTTGCAAAGGCATGAGTTCAGTGATTTACTGCTTCTTTCCCATTACTGGCTACTGTGATCTTATATGCTGTGTACCATATTAACAAAATAAAAGCTTTGGTGTTATCCCTTCCTGTCCTCTTCTGTCACCCCAAACCTTTCATGTGAGGACTGAAAATCTAAACTGTTTGTTTCAAATTGTTAGAACAGCAGGGGTAAAAACTCTAAAATGGGATACTAATTATTAATGTGAATGCTTTTCACATCCATCTCCTACTATCTCAATGGAATGATTCAGTTCAACATTGCTCAGTGAGAAGATCCATTTCTCATACTTCTTTAATTTTTTATCCATTTGTAAAGTTTCCCAAGACCTAGCCAGCAATAAGACAGCAAAGAAATTGCCCAAGGCATCCTCTTAAAGAAGCAGTATGGGCTGGGTTCTGTTCTGCCACAGATTAGTCTAAATTGGTAGTTATTCCATGATGTCAGTGAAACTGAACTGCCGAAATGCAGAGGCGAATCTGGCCCCATGATCTAATTCCATGATGAAATTGCTAGTGTAAATAAATGACTGCTGCTGTTCAGTGCTTTCCCCCCCACTCCCCAAAGTGCTTTAATGAATAATGAATTTTATGAATAAGCTTTAATGAATGGCTGAATACATTTTAACGGCCCAACTAATAAGATCGTAAGTTAGAACACTTTCCTTCACACTTTCCCCCGCTGCCTTCCTTTGCTTCCTTGAACCAGAGAATTGCCCTTTTAAACTGCCTGTCAATCACACACACAATTACCACATCCCAAAAGGTATTATTAAATGGCAAAAGTGGCCAGTTTTTAATTCCAGGAAAGACACTGCGTATTTGTTTTAAACATCTAACTCAGGTTTCAAAATGCAAGTGCTGAAACAGAACAAACCTCTAAGCATTTATTCCTTCCTTCCCTCCGCCCCCCAAGATTAAAATCCATTCATTTCAATCAAGTCATTCAGAGGAAGGCTGTAAAATGAATGACATAATTAGCCACTTAATATACTGCATATGGAATTTTAATTTCAGATGAAAATCAGAGAGGCTTTTCTAAAGCTCTTCACTAAGAAAAAAAATGGTATTTGAAGGCAGCCAATGCTTTTCAGTTTAGTGCTACTTTTTTGTCTCAGTTCTCTAATACTCTAAGCATTACTGAATAAACCTTCTTGAGTTCCATCAGAAGGGGCAAATATACCCTTACAGAGAGAAAAAGAAGACAGTGAGACTAAGGACCTAGTTTTGCCAGGTTACAATGCAATCACAAAGAATGAAGTGACTGCTTCCTGTGACTGAATCCTATGGGAGCCAGTTTGGGGACAACTTTCTGGAATGTCTTCCAAGAGGCTGAAGCACAAAAGTCAAAAATGAAGGCACCTCCAAATGTGTCTGTACTTCTGAAAACAGTCAGACACCCAAAGTCATATGAATAATATGTATCTGATCCAGAAACAGTTTTAACCAAACACCTGCTGACCAACACAATGGGATTTTATGACTGCAGCCGAAATATTGATCAAAATTTGAAAAAAAACCAAAAACACCCCAGAGGAGAGCTAGAAGGCAATTGGACAGTTTGCTATCTGATGAACTTGACTGTCTCTGTAACCAGTCCATCCAGTTCAATCCTGTTGGCCACTCACTTCTGTCCTGCTTGTATTGACATATTCTGCAGGCTTTTAACCACATTACTGAGTCAGGCAACACCAGAAGATGACCCATTTGCCTGTTAGATTAAACAAGAAACACTAAACAGGAGATAATAGTCAAAGGGGAGGGAATGGGAACAAGTCAACATTACTCAAGGGTTAGAAAGATATTCCAAAATTTAATCTGTGTTTGTTACCTTGAGTAAATATACAGTCAACCTCCATTTGCACAAGCCTTGATCACATGAAGTAATAATTTCAGGGGAAAATAACCACATTCCACCAGTGTGGAATTTGTGCAATGACTCTTCCCCACATGTGCTCCTCCCAGACTTTGGGAGCAATTTCATTTACCTGCATTACTTTCACTGCCCTCTGATGACTTTCAGATCCATCTGCCCATACCACAGGGAATGCAGCAAGAAATACAATGGTTCTGCTGTGAAAAAAAAGTCCTAAGAAAACTTTGGAGATGGTAGGAAAGGTTAAAAAATTCGTGGTTAAAGTATTGAAATCCTCTGGCATTGATCTACATCCCAGATTGCCTCAATTGTACTACCCGCTTTCTTTTTTTTTTTTTTTTTTTTTTTTTTTTTTTTTTTTTTTCAAAAATAAAAAAAAATTTATTAAAAAATGTGTTTCATAATGGGGC